>JAPYYT010000731.1:0-39489 GCA_030522565.1 Ceratosolen corneri | reverse complement strand
CTCCGCGCTTAGCGTATTGTGTAAGTGCGGCATACAACAATTCTTGTAACGACAATAGTGTAATTAACAGTTTAACCAAGTGCGACTTCTTCAAGTTATTTTTTGTTCAATAAATCTAACTGTTAACCGGCATTAAAACCGCCTATGTTGTCTACGATTCTTTTTAGCCTGCTATCTCGACCCTTCCACTATCTGTTTCTCCCTCACACATTCGCGGGGAGAATTTACACACTCGGGTCCACGCCCATTCCTTTTTTATTCGAGCCGGACGCCGAACAGTTGTAATTAAAAAAAAATCATTATAATTATTTAATATTTTCTACTTAAGTTTATTTCATGAAATTATATTCTCAAATAAAAATTATAATATATAGTATTTCTACGAATTAATATACAACTATTTAATACTTTTGAATATTATTGGCTATCATAATAAATGGTACTTCTATAAGATTTACTTCTTTCATTTTTTTTATCAATTACAAAGAATCTTTAAGCGTTCCATATTTTATATTATTATATAAAATATACGCAAGTACTTATTCTATATAATCTTAATATTTTAAATATCAATAAAAATATAGACATGAGCTATTGATATTAAAGAAAAATTTACTTTAATATTTGCTAAAATTGTTTGATTAAATTAAAAGGGAATACATGTACTACTAAATACTTATTCTTTGCAAATATTCATTTACTTAACTTAAATATTTGATTTTCTATAAATGATAAATAATTTAATATGAATAAATATATGATAATATAAAGCATTGAACTTTAAAATAGATTAAATAAAAAAAATTAATAATATTGAAATTTCATTCGTTTCAAAAAAGCAAAGTAAAAGACAACCTAACATATTTCTTTTGCTAAATGTGAAACTTGTTGTATAAAAAATTTAATAAGAATTAATTACGTCCAAGAATACTTCATATACTTTTCACTTTAGTGTCTTATTTATTTATATATAAGTAACGTGTATTTCAATAAATTATTATCATGTTTCTTTCCGTTTACCACAGCCAACTTTTTCTTATAAAATGTTCGCATGTCTAGAAACGTTGAACTTACGTTACTTTTGCCCTTAATTAAATATTTACTTTTATTCTATAGAAGTACAAACATATAGAAGGTAAGTCTGTATGAGCGTGTGCATATATATCAGCAAATTTATTATGTGGATAGAAAACTTTACTATCTTTGCGCATATTAAAATAATATCTTAATGGTTAAAATAAGTAATGAATAGTAACTGTTATTTACATTTTCTAATGATGGAAAAGTATTTTTAAATGAGTCATTTTCAATATAAATATTAGAATGTACTTGTTGTATTATACATGTAATACATATTTGTATATTGTTTTTAATTATATTGTTTTTACTATTGAAGTATTTAAAAAACTGTCATAAAAAATTAGTTTAAGTAAATTATATTCATATTTTCTTAAATATTTAAAATTAAAGTAAGTAATTTGTATATAATAGTGTTTAATTGCAAAAAAATCAATATTGAAAAGATTAAATCATAAAATTTAAAAATAGGCTGTTTAGCTTTATACAGCCTAATTTTTCTATTGTAACTGTATTGATAGTAACTAATATTGCTAATTTTCTCAATTCATCAAATTTTGAAAGAGAAGTAAAAGTATGGGATTAAAAGAACATTTTATATTTTTATTAGATTTTATAAGAATTTTTATAATATCGTTATAAGATAAATTAAATATAACATTATATTTTTCTTAAATCTTGTGCTTAACATAATTTATTAATAAAATTAATTTTGTATGCCTGTTATTAAATTTATAATTGTAACTAAAATCATGCTTTTTATCACAAAAATGATTAAACAATTGAAATTCAAATTACAGTTCATTAATTAATTTAATAGTTTTATGTAAAATAGGCATGGCTCCAATTGGCTTAAATTTGGTTTTTAATTCCTATGTAAAGAGTAAAAAGAGAATGAGAGAGAGAGAGAGAGAGAGAGAGAGAGAGAGGTAAGAGAAATTAAAAAAATAATTACTGTATGCATCGAGAAAAAACATGGTGAAGAAAAGCTAACTCAAATTTCTTCACTGCGGCTTCTGTATAAAATAATAGTTTTTAGTCAACGGATAATAATAAACTCGATTGTTATTACCTTGATGAATTTTATTTATCTATTCATTTTAATGAATTACGAATTAATTTATGAATTTTATTTATCTATTTATTTTACACCTTTATTACTACAAAATGTACTGTTTAATTTTTACTATATTTTGACGCTATAATAAATTTTATGATTAATGAAATATTCTTTATTAATTTGGAATGATTATTCATTTTCATAATATTTAATACGTTTCATTAATTTTAGTCGCATTTGATAATAAAATAAAACTCTAATAAGAGTTTTAACTGAAAATAATAAAACTCGACCAAAAAGATTTTATATATCTATTTTTTATTTAAAATTTATTTAGACTTTTTAATTTTAAATAGAAAAATATAAAGTGTACAGTAATATAGACTCAATAAGTTTTAAATGCCTTATTATATTCACATGTTATCTTTTTAATATATAAATATAAATGTCTAATTAACTTATGTATTTATTCTTATCAAATGTACAGATCGTAATTTAATTCGAAAAATATAATACTCAAATAATTATATATAATTTATATTAAAAATTAGTTAAATTTAAAGCGATAAAATTATAATAAATCAATATATATTTATTAATAAATTAAATACATTAAGAAAATGTTATCGATAAAGTAGATATATGCAGTAAAAGTTGATTTTACAATTTCATTCATAATAAATACTTTTATACAAATCATTTTTTTCTTTAAATCGATATATAATTTATTAGTTAGTTTGAAAATTTAATAGTTAGTTTCTTGATAAAGTTATGTTACAGATGATTAAATTTAAAGTAATTAAGCATTCGATACATACTTAGATATATGATTCAAAATATTTTGTGATATTATACAGCAGCTTATTGTCGATTAAGTCAAAATGGTATTTTAAAGTATCACTCAGTATAAAACTTGATTTTTCTACCTTCATACTTTGGATTATCGTCTATTGTGTGTCTGATTCAGCTGTTAGAGCTATATTTACTCTCTCTCTCTCTCTCTCTCTCTCTCTCTCTCTCTCTCTCTCTCTCTCTGTGAGTCTATATATCTCTAACTACAAAATTAATTTATAACATTTACTTTTAAAAACTAACACGCAAGAGACCAGAAAAATTATTGAACCATAAAAAAATGAAAATATTTGTGCACTTTTAAGAACAATTGTTTTATATTACAAATATAAATTTAATGGCCTATAATTTCAATAATATATAAATATTGAGTTAGTGCGTAAGGTATTATATTTGTAAAAAAATTTGATTTATGAACAATAATTAGAATTAAAGATAATTTCATTTGAAGTAGTTAATATTTTTACGTTTAATTAGAATGCTACATTTTAAAAGTTTTAGTTCTATAAATATATTTTTAAAACAAATATTTTAATCTATTAATTTGTGCTATAGTATATAGTATTATTACCTGAAAATTCTGTTACAATTATAACTTTTTTATTATATTGTATATTGAGCAGATACGTTTAAAAGTTTTATTGCAATCCACCCATTTAAAGAAATAATATCTCTTTATTTAGCAACATAATATTATTTAATTAATAATTATTATAATGCAATTCTAACTTCTATTTCATATTCTAACTTTCAAAGTGAATTCGAGCTCAAGCAAAATATGAAATTTTAAAATAATTTGATGTTTATAATAGAAAAATTCAACAATAGTTATATAATGAAGTAATTACAACCATTACTTAGTAAATATTGTTTTTGTTAAGAAAAAAATTGTAAATTACTACTACTAATACATCGTTATACTTTAGTTCTTTATATTATTAAAATAAAATAATTATTCGAATGGCTCATAAAAAATCAATATCCATTCTTTCATACAAGAAATAACAAAAACCTAAGGTCAACATTATTTTATACTTTTTTCCCATTAAAAAGAATAAGGAAAACTAAACTCGCCTTAAAATAAGAGCTCTTATCATAAGAAAAGAACTCACCAGTGGGGAATAGAAAGCTGAGCTGTCCATACCAATGCTTGGATATGGACCCTGATCAGCACTTGATGGTGCAGGCGTCGGGTAAGATGAATACGAGCTCGTAGTGGGCGCAAGTCGCGGGTAAGCACCGAGGGCCAGCCTCGCCGCGCTGTCGTATTGGCAGGAGCAGACAGTCTGCCCGGTCACGGGGTCTGTCATCATCGGGCGTCCGTTCTCACAGCAGCCGGGGCCCGTTATAGCCCCGGGACCAGCTCCGCCCACGGGCGTGCTCGCTCCGCCACTGGTTGTGCCGCCTCCTCCTCCAGCAGTAGTCGTTGTCGTTGTAGAAGAGGGTGAGAGAGCTCCCGGGCTCAGAGCCCCACCTGACGACATTGCCGGTGAGGTTGCCGTTGTCGGTTGACCCCCGCTTACCAAAAGCTGCAACAGGAAAAGGGATAATAAGAAACTGTTTTTGTTAAAACTATTATAAAATATATGGCTTTATTTTTCAATGTATTCTTTGCGGTTAAAAAATTAATATTATACATATTAATTTATATAAATAATGTTTAAAATATGATGACTATATACGTACATACGTAAAGAAAAATTATTGACAAATTTGTTTAAATATGCAAGCTTTATTTATTATAAATATTTTGTAGTTTATTGTTCATAATTAAATACCGAATATTTGTTTGAAATTTAATAAACTTCTTTAAATTATATTTAATTTAATATCGTATTCAGTAACGTATTAATTTAAATACATATTTTTGAAAGAACTGTACATTCACTTCGTATAAAAATTTTAAATTTGAACTTTTCTTTTTATTCTTGAATTTAAAATTCTAAATTATTAAAATAATTTACAACTAAAAGTAACTACAATTTTTATAATTTAAAAAAATTAATAGTATTTAACGGATAGTATTTAACAATATAAATATAATATAATTATATTATATAATACCATAATTAGATTATAATATATATATTAATATATATATATATATAATAATATATATATATTAATACCATTATTATATAATAACCAATATAATTATAAAATATATTCGAAAATAAATAAAATCCAAAGAAATTTATGTAAATTAAAATAAAATTTTTTTAAATATTTAATAAATATAAAATATCTTATTGCAATAGAAGTAAATTATTAAAATATTTATGATTATATATTGAATAATATTTCTAAATATCAGACAAGTATGTTGAATTTCGAATTGTTTTGTTTTAAACAATTATTTAGAATTTTAATTTATATTTTATTCTATTTATAATTGTAATATATACTATTTATTCTAACTACACATATTATTCCAATTACCAGATAATATATCATACTTTCCAGATAAATCGGAATATAATATTTATGTATTTTAATTTTATACCCAATTTACGTAATTATTAATATTATTCAATTTGTAATATCTAAATAGGATCGAATGTGTTGTTACATTTTTCATATATGTTGAAAAGATATACTATGATATTTCTTTATTTAACATGCACAAGAATAATAATTGATTATTTTATATCGTAAATTTAAGTGAATCTTAAACATGTGCTGAATGTTAAGATATGAATTAATGGCATATTTTTATTACTCTAACTATCATTTTGAACTAATCAATCATTAAATTTAAAACATAATTCCAATGTTTTAACATTAGAATAAATAAGTGCTTTATTACTGGAGAGATAAAAAATTCGCAAGCTCATTAAATTCATATAAGATATATAATTAACAGATATTGCATACAAATACATATAAAATTCAGTGTTTGCCACAAAGTATTTAATCATCTCATGCACAGATGCACAAATGTACGTACGTGCACGGATGCATGCACACAAAGAATTTCTATCTAATTCTTTATCAATTTAATTACACAAATATTACAATAATTTTTCTGGCGTATCTTATAAAACATATTTTATACATCTATCTCAATGTATAAAAAACATACAATAAATATATTTCAGTAATACAAGAAACGGTAAAAATTTGAGTAAAGAAAAAATAACTATTCGTGACCCTATATCTTACAGAACAGAAAGAAGTGCGACAGACATCAACAACTCTAATAATAGCTCCGACATCGAGCGCGACTACATTTTTCAATCGCTATTATTTTCCTTTCCACCCTCGCTCAAATTTGCAAATACTAGAAATTTATGCACTATTCACAGAGACATTCCCAAACCATTGACACGGTTTTACCTCCACGATCCACATTATAAACGGGTGGCATCCCTTGCATATGTGCATATGGTATACTACGAACGTAACGCTTTATGCACTTTATGTTACTCTTTTGACTATTCTGTATTTTCTGAATAATGTCCAAAAGAAGTTTGTTCATACATATATAAGATTCATACGTAATATTTTACATAGCTTATAGATGATGAAAAAAATTTATTTTTTGGTCCTTTTTTCTTTAAGAAAAATTTTTTCGAAATAAATTTAGCAGAACGATTTTGGAAATTTAATATTGAATTGATTTATATAAAGTAACTTGACCTTATATTATTTTAATTTATTTTAATATTTATTTAAATATATTGAGGATACAAACAAAAATTTATAATGTTTTAATAGTTGATATATATATATATATATATATGGGTTCATTAAATTAAAATATGACTATTACGATTATAAACAAGAAAAATAATAGTACAAAAGAATATGCATCGTTTATAAATTAAAAATTATAAATAATATTTTAGTGTTTTATTGCATAACTCATTTAACAAAAAAATTATTAATACTATGAAATGTACAGATATAATTTAATATATAAATATAGCTAAATAGCATAATGAAAGAAAGTATTATTATATTATTAATTAAATAAAGCTTTATTATAAATTTTGTGCCAGTTAATAAATTCGTAACTTATTGATACACTCTAAATGATCTTTCTATAATATAATATAAGTAACTATATATATATATATATATATATATATATATATAGTATAAGTATAGTATAAGCAGTGTAAGTAACAAAACAAACATTTTTATTTAGATAGTATCTAAGAAAAGAACGATAAAATTCAACTAAATAATATCATTGTTAAATAACAAGAAATGAACAAAAAAGAAGCTATAAAAATATAAGTGCGAAGAGACAAACCGCAACCAATCTAAAGTTTCGAAGTAGCTACATTTCACTTCTTCTAAAGAGCTAGTCTTTCCATTGATCTCAAGAGAGAAAACCAGAAGCAACTCATCTTATTCCTCAAATCACTCTAATTAACTTTTCTGCGACGAAGTTTTTTTCAAACTCATGATCTGATAGTCAAGTTACGACTAATTAGTCTAACTATTAAGCATTTTCCATTTTCCTAGTTCTCAATTATTTTTCAAACGAGGATTGCGTCATAGATATATTTTTAAAAATGTTTGTACACTTTATTACTTGGTGTAATATTTATTTAATATAGAAAAATAAACTAATCATAATAATGAAAATGAAGCTTTTCAAAGACAAATGTCACTTTCTACATTTATTTTTGTAAAACATTTCATTAAACTTAATTCTTTTATATTTCTTTAATTAATTCTTCGAATTTTAAATTCTTGATTAAAAATATTAGTTAAAACTTTATTATAACAATATTTTGAAACAATAATATTTTTTATTATTGATCGACATATTTACCCGATTAATTTGCACTAATAGCACGGAAGATAAGTAATCAATGAGAATAGAAATTAAAATTTCAAACAACAATTCAAACTCAAAATAATGAGCTATTAAAAATAATTAAAATGAGAAGTCGTGTTTACAATAATCAGGACTTGGTGTGGCTCGACACATCGTCATGAAAGATCAACAAGGATATTAACAGCTAAGTATAAAATCACATTTTCAACAACCCTTCACCTTCTCGATTAATTGAGTTTTTTACTTGAATGAAATGTAACATCACTTTACGTAAAAAACAAACAACTACTATAGTTAGGAGAGTATGAGAAAACGAGAGGAGAGAACGATTCAAAGGAAGAAATGTAAAGGATGAAGTTGAGGGAGCGTGGCCAAAACCGCCTTGAATTCTCGTTGAAGGGTTACCACTAAAGAACGAAAAACACTTTTATTCATATACGGTTTTGTTGACCTCCATTCCAAGCCCGTTACCGTGTATTATTACTGTAGCTGCATTCTTTATCGATCATATCTTCCTCTCTAGAAAATTATACCAAGGATAAATGAATGGCATCGTAAAATATCTTTCTGTTATTTATCAGGGTTCATTCATTTTATTATTAAAAATTTAAAAAATTTACGTGAAATGTACTGATGAAATGTTTACTTTGCTTTATTTTCTTAAAACTGGAACTTATTTATATTTTCTACTCAATAATATAGTTAAAATACTAATGGTCAGTTAAAACTACATATTCAAACTTACGCACAGAAATAAAAATGTATTTACGTATTGAACAAGTTAGGGTCTCCTTGCTATCCTAAATAAAAAATGCTACTAAAATTGTCACTTGTCGTCTTCTATATAGTCTTCAATAGCTAAGGTGTATCAGTACATACCGGTGTGCTTTTGTGATGCTAGTGACCTTGAATTCATACAAGTCTTTGATCATGGCTAGGATTTCAGGTACAGCGAGAGGCCTAAAGTATACCACCAAAATCTCGACAAAACCCCTTTAATAGCTAATTTAATAAAAACTCCTCATCACCTTCCCCCTCCCCCCTCTTATATTTATCTTCTCTCTATGAGTTTTTTCTTCTTCTTTTTTATGCCACAGCTTTTTTCACGTTGGCTAAAACGCTTCAAGACTGACTATAGCTATTAAATCATTATTTGCCGTATAAATTTAATATAAATAAATATAAATTTCACATGTCCAAGAAAAAATTTCCAGCTTATTTTTTTTCTATTATCGATGACTTTCCTTGCGATACATTTTAAAAGTACTAATATTCGGTAAGTGTCTATAAATACTTTATCGCGAAAATTCTAAGCCGTTTATTAGCAAGTTTGATTTCGTGATTTTTAAAACAGATTTCGTATTTGTATATTTTTTAATAATGATAATTTAATTAATCGCAATTATGCAATCATTAAATAAAAATAAAAGAGTTGAATGAGATAAAGATAAAATAAAGAGTTGAAGATCAAAATAAAATTTAAAAAATTGTTTTTATAATAATATGAGTAAAAAGAAAGAAAAGAACAAATTATGGTTTTACCTTTAAATTATTAAGCTTGATATCGCTTTGACGGACGACTCTACGTTTTATATTTTCATATTTTTATATATTTATATTTAATTTACATTGTTTAGTCATTGATTATTTAATATTTTGCTGTGTGATTGTGCATAAATCTATAAAACGGATTTTATTCTTTGATTGCAGATAAACTTACAAAAATGATATACGTAATCGATAAATTTCTTAAGATGTTACAAGCAATTATTCAGTTAGAAATAAATTTAAAAAATTATTTCATTATCGGCAGTTATCTTCAAATCATTCACGAGAAGCAAAATTTTCTAAAGATTAAAATGCACTGTTAAATGTGGCTAAAAGATTCATTAATATAGTCTAAAATGGAGTATTAAAATCAAATTTATATGAGACATCTTTAAATCTTATTTCCAAACTTATAAATATTACGTATAATCATAAAATCTTTTGGAACTTGGTTTTCTAATATAATTGTGTAAACATGTAATATACATTGTGTAAACACATAATATACATAATAACATAATATACATATTTTAATAGACTTGGATTTAGTTTTCATTCCTTGTTGGTGTACTTTAATTAATAGAACGAATATTATTACTACTACCAGTATAATTGCTTTCATAATCATCATCATCATCATGATTCTTCTTCTTATTATTTTTATTATTTTTATTATTGTTGTTGTCGTTGCTGTTGTTGTTATTATTTATTGTTTTTTTACCTTCAAGGATTTATAATACTATATATAACAAGCGGAGCACAATACACAATGCCAGTGCAATACAAATGAGAATAACGACAAGCAAAATTTCATCAATAAGTTACATACTCCAATTAATAAATTTAAAATCCATATTACGCGAAAAATTCTTTACTTGACTCACTAATAGTGTATGTATGTGAAATAAATATATTGACACACATATAGTGACACACACACATACAAGATTAAAGAATTAACGACCAAAGGTAAAACAATCCAACGAACAAGAGTCCAGATGAATTGTGGAAGATGTGCAACATGGAGAAATGATATCGACTCTTTCCTCTTGGGCCAAGTTTTCTCTCGACACATACTTTGCAATGTATTTTTACTTAAATTTTAAACAACAAGTGGCTGCTTTATAATTGCACAAGCGTGTAATGCTTTTCATTGCTTACAAATTTTTAGGACACATAACGTGCTCATGCACCATTGTAAACTTGAAGGTAGTATCAATTGTTAATTCTTTTTTTTAGCGAAATTAAATTTAACAAAAAAAATTCATGACAATAAAGGAATGTCTAAGGAATAATCATAATGAATTGAATTGAATGATTTGAATCATTTATTTAAATCACTTGCAGAAAATTAATATCATATATATTAAAAATAATAAAGATAATTAAGTATAAAATAAGTATAAATTCTTGATCTGAGTATTATTTTATAATAATATCAATAAAATACTAATATATAATATAATATATAATAAATGGGAATTCCAACGTTTTAATTAAATTAACAATTTATTTTAATGTTTTAAGATTCATTTCATAATTTAAATGATCTTTATATAAAACTCTATAGTAACTGCTTTATGCAACTGTTCGACATTAATAAATATAATCAAAATATTAACTAATATATTAACTAATATATAGGCATAAGACTTTAAATAGAGACAAACAGTAATTAAGTGTATATCATATTGTTATAAGCCTAATAAACACGAACAAATATAAGACATCTATTATAGTCACAACAATTTACCCTGTCAGTGATTGCATCAATTGTATTGCAACTGATTAGAAAAATTATTCAACGTAAATGACATTGAATATCATAACGTGACCTTAAAATGGCGAGATGTATATAATTCTGTAATGCATTTACTGATACGAAAATAATAAAGTTTAATATATAATTTTATTATAATGTAGAAATTTGCATTAATTTATATAACAAACTATTTTATATTAATAATTATCCAATAATAATTGGACTTTTAGTTGTTTTGCAATTTTATATAATAACAATAATAAAATCAATGATTAAGCAATAACATTTTTATTAAAAATATATATTTTACTATATAATTGAAATTAATTTATAATAGAATAAAATACTTTTGAGGAATATAAATTAGAAAAATTGAACTATTGCAACGCATTTGATAAATCACCAAATTAAATATTTATAAAGAAAATATGACTTATTCACAATCATAAATATCTATATTTATTAAAAAATTTATAATTAACATGTTTTCATAGTACTAAATCGCTTAAAAATACAAGTAAAAACTATGCAAAGTAAAAACAAATAATTAGTTTTTAATACATTTAAAATCTTTGAAAAAAGCATAACTTTATTACGCCCAATAAATTAAAAATGCGTAAACTACATTTTAACGCACATATTAGTTCGAAATATCGTAAGTACTAATTCGAAGTGTATATAATATTTGTACGAAGTATTGATATTAGTTAAACTATTTAAATTAGATAAAAAAAAACTTACGGTATTAATTGTGATGCTCACAATGACAAACGAATCAACTTTTTCTTTAAGTATGTCATTGCAAATAATATTTGAAATTACCGATCATTGATATATCGTTTTGCGAATGTATCGTTTGAGGCATTGTCGCACATACACGAGTACATACATAATCTCGTCGTTCTATATGCGCCTTATCGTCATTTAGGAACAAAGTATTATTAAGAATATCACACATCAGCACATTTACTTTGCATACTTTTTTCTTGAAGCGCAATGCTTATATGAATTTTATGTTATATTTTAATAACTTGCACGGAAATTATATGAAGATATTTTCTTCAAGTTAGTTGATAACTTTTGTGACTGACGATATTTAAATCCAAAGCGTCAAAATGTATATAATCTTTTAAACAATCCTTGTAATATATTTTTTCTTGATTGTTAATGATTTTAATTAACTATTTAATCTGAAAAATTAATAGAGATTGCACAGAGATTGTTATTTCTAATTATTAATATTTTTCTGTATTCCTTATGTAGTTTGAAATGGTTTATATATAAATGCTTTTAAAATTAAACATTTTAAATATATATAGCGTTAAAGAGCCTGTAAAAACAGTAGTAACTTGTAACGTTAAGAAGTAAAGTAAAGCACGATTCTTTCAATAAATTCTTTCTATAACTTGAAAGAAGATTGAGTAAGAAAACGTGATTAAAGCTTAAAATAAGCCAAAAATAGAAAAAAAAGGAGGTAAGAAAGACATTAAAGTGTGTAATAATGATAATAAAAAATTAAAGAGTAAATTGATGAAAAAGTAATGTTCAGGAGAATAAAACAAAATGAATCCCTTTTTCTGTTTCTTTATTTAATCTATTAACTATTTTTTAATGTAAATATTTTTCTATCTGCATTTTATTTAAACGATTATATTTTAAAAATTAAAAATTGAAAATTTTTGTATAAAATATTTTTGCAACTTCGAATAAAATAAATGATTTTAGTAAATGTTGATTAATTTTAACCCAATTAATTAAAAACTGAAAATTGATAAACTTTTATTTGAAAATATACGTAAGTTTATATTAATTTTTTTATTAAAAGTTTTTATTAAAAGTTTATATTAAAAATAAAAATACTCCGAAAAATAATTTAAATAAAATCTGTCAAAAGAAGAGATAAAGAGAAGATGTTACTTGTATGTGAAGATTCTATCTACTAGAAATTTGAATTCTGTCTGACTAATATGACTAATTTTTCTCATTCATATAAACACAGAAGAGTTTAAAATTAATTATGATTTTTATTTCAAACTTTTATTTAATTTTATTTAAAATTTTTATTTTTATTTAAACATCTATAATTATTAAACTGCATAAGTATAGAAATCATTTTAGCTACAGTAAACAACAAGAAATCAACGTACTCATTGGCTAATAAGTTATAAGCGTTATATTATTTATAAGCGTTATATTATTATTATATAATAAATTATAAGCGTATAAAACGTTAATAATATGAAATTGATTATTGGTATCTATAAATATGAAATATTTTTTTCTATATCAGTTCAGTTAATTAATTTCAATTAATAGCTTTAATTACAATGTATAAAAATAATGCACACATGTATAGATTTATATTTCGACCCATCACTAAGTATTGACTGGTGTCAAAACCATTTCACACGCGCTTCCAACATTGCGTATCAGTCTGATAAATTTAAAAGATACTCTTAAGAAAACTAGAGATCAATCGAACTTTATCAATTAATAAACGGTCAGTCTTACTTTAAACGGCAATCCCACGAGGTATCGAAACATGTAGGAAAGAAGAACTGGTTTATAAGTATATATAAGAAAATTGCCTGTCGTATGAAGGAACCTCGACTTTTACGTACATAACCGGTTCTTCCTACCCCGCAACCAACTAACTTTACGTTGCAAAGAAATTGCTGCAATACGCTGCGCCAGAAATCACAGGAGGTTTCAGGACGCCCAATTATTGATAAGGACGGGCTTAACTCCCACCTTTGATTATTCCTACCCCTTATCCTACATTATTTTCTGAACATTTAATTACTTTTAATTATTCATGGGTATATAGATCACGAATTTTTATTAGATTACGTTGAAGCATTCTCATTAATTTCAAATCAAATCTAACTTCTGAATTCTTGCAATCTGATTTCTAACGGATGTTGTCAGATCTAACTATTAATAATGTATAACATCTTCTATCTATAGTGTATATAGATAATTGTCATATATACGGTGATTGCAATTATCAATATTTTAGAATTTGAAGCAAGTTCTAAACAAGTTACAACAAATAATAGAAAAAGACAGAAAATCAAATTAAAATTTTAAAATATTTTGTTTTTAAATAATAGAATATATTTACGATAATACAAAATTAAGATAATGAAAATAGTAGAATATTTCAAATATTGAAAGTCCAACAAATAAACTAAATATTGTAGTAGACTCTACAAAGTTTAAATATTTTAGCAATTAATTTTAATTGATCGATTTATCATAATGGTTTTATATGAGTCAAAAATTAAGTCAGAAATAGCTTATTACTTTCTTCAAACACATAAATTTATTTATTCTATATGCATTTTACAAATAAAATTACGCAATTTATTTAATAACTTGAATACAAGTACTTATAATGTATAGATCGCATAATATAAGCCCATGAACAAGATTAAAATTATTTTAATAAAACTTTAACTGTATATATTATGTATATTTCAAATCAATGTATTTCATTGGAATGTTTATAAATAATTCAATTATTTATATAAAAGTTTTAATAGACAATTTCAATAAACAATATGGGATCAATTATTTGAAATAATATTCATATCTAATAATTTTTATGATTCACCGTAATTAAATAATGCACATTAAAAACAAGTTTAATTTGTACTGTTACAATGTCTTAAATCATTTTAATGTCATTTAAATACTCACATGATAAATCTTATTAAATGTTCTTTGACATAATCAATAACAAACTTCTACAAAGTGTTTTTATTTAAATTATATAATGTATTAAAAAATGTACAATATTGTTATAATCTTTTATTGCAATATCAAAACTTGTATTGTGAATATAAAAATGTTTTAGATCATTGCGTTGCTACACGTTTGCTTTTTTAATATTGCGTGTTGAAAATGTTTTTTATGTAAATTTCTTTTTTATTATAATTTTATCTTATAGTATTCTATTAAGTAATAAGTTTGTATTATTAATAATAATATTATTTATGGAATGAAATATATAACATTTAATTTACTTATTTGCTACGTAACTCTTAAGAAATATTTTAATATACTTATAATGAATTTTGACTGGATAAAATTTTTTTCATATTAAAAATAAAACAAATACATTAAGAATTTATTAAAATATAGTACAGATAAATATGTGAAATACTTCCATATTTATATAACATTAATCAACAAATATAAAAAAACTTATATATTGCGTCAAGGAAATATTTTTCCTATAAAATTAATGAGATTTTCAATAAAAAATTTCTAATAAACAGTTTTTTCACTTTAATGTGATTTACATTTATTTAAAAATTTCCATTTAAATATATATGTGATTATGTTTAATTGTATTAATGTGGTTATATAGTCTTAGGTGTAAATCTTTTTAGACAAATTATCTTCTGGAAGAGATTTTGCGTCTGTATATAATTTAATAAATAAAGAAAATTTTCATTATATTTGACGAAATAAAAATGTTCGTTTTAAATATTTATAGAGCGATTATACAAATAAATTACATTAGTTTTATAAAAACATAATTAAATTACGTAAAAATGTTATTTTATTTATATTTTAGTTTAATAATTTAATACAATTTTAGTTTATAATAATTTTATATAATTAATTATGCAGTTTTCTATAAGTATTTATAATTTTTATTGTCATTTTAATTTCAAAAACTAAACAATTTAAGAGTTTTTATAATCTTAGAGCCATAAATTTACTAAAAAAAAAAAATGAAATTTATTAAATTAATGAATTATTTTCTCTATATTATAAATATCAATATTTATATTTGATATTATAAATTTGATTAATATTATAAATTTTCAGTTAAACATTTCATCTATACTTTATGTAGAAATATCAAAGAATTAAATTTTTCTAATCGATTCAAGAAGTAGCGGCTTCATTTAAACGTAATTTTTTTCAATTTAATTTCAAGAAAACATTAATACATACTTTTTAAAATTCTTATAAGAAAATCTAATCATGTTTATCTGTACCATTCTACGTCTATAATATGTAAATAACAGAGGTTTTTCTTGCAGATCTATGAAATAAATATTAAATAGAAAGTATTTATCAGAACATACAAACATGCCCAATTATAAAGAGCTTCTGGTCGGACGCGGTCTTATTTAATTAAATATGCAAGCAACATAGCAACGTTAATATATATACAAATTAAAATGTTCATTTCTGAGACCATTTTTCTCGTCAGGTTTCGCCGCAACTTCTTACTTTACTTGGATTATAGGGCCGATCATATACATAGATTATCGACTTTATGTAATAGACGTTTATTTCCGCGTACAGTATGATGTAGAATATTCAATTTGTCATCCGCATCGATAGAATATGCCAACGTAAGACAAATTATGCTTCTTTCATTTATTTTAAAATACACGCATAATTCTATATTTGATGATTTTGTTTACAAGATCGATCTGTCTATAGTACTTTATGTTCTACATTGGTATTTCTTCTCTTTTTTCGAAGAACTTATTAGTAAAATATAAAGTTCAATTTATACAAACATCGCTTGCTTTTATAAGCAAAAATAAAAGAGTTGTTTGATTTCAAATTGGATAAAGTTAAAAATAATCAATTACTTGAAAAATAATATGAATAAATTTTTTATTTATAAAAACCTATTTTTTCAAATATTTTATAATAATTTTATTATATTACAATTTCGCTATTTTATTCATATACGTCTTACTATATTGATGAAAATATATTTATTCATACTACTGATAGAAGATGTTTGAAACTTATATGATATTCTCATTGAATATAATTAATTTTACATTTTTCTCTGTATGATAATGGAAGCATATTTATGACTAAAAGAAGATTATATGTAACTTTTACAAAAGAATTTATCAAGCAAAAAAATTAGTGAAATTTAAAACATTTTGAAATTTAAATGAATTTTTGAAAAATTTTGCAATTTCATACTTGTATTCATTTTTAGTCCTAAACATTAATAACATAAATTTTTTTGATTTTAATTTCTACTAATGCTAAATTATAATATAGATATATTACATAATCATTAAACTATAATTTATAAAAAAAAAATTGATCGAATCATTGGTTTTATTATTATTTAAGCTTCGTAACATTTTCTAAATAGAATTTAAACAAAACGGATAAAATACTAGTAAATCTAAAGTGATATGTATATAAATATATAAAAAAATCATATTAGTTCTTTGAAATCTTCACATAAATATATTGAATTTTTTAGACAATTTTTCCAATCTCAAACGATCATAACAAAACATTATTGGCAGCACATGTAGCATAAAAATAGGAAATATACGAAATTGAATTGGCGCGAAACAATATATAATCACGCAACACATTCGTTATCCCAAAAAAATAGTAATGTAGAACAGACCAGAAATAAAATATTTGTTCTTAACGAACATCAGTGAAATGTAAAGAGTAATGTGAAGGTTAGTAATAAATTGAAATCTGACGCCCGATTCGCCGTTGTCATTCTTGAAGATCGCGGTTACAGGCCTTCATATTGTGCGTCAGGCTCCGAAAGAAAGTGGCTCGGCGCTTGAACACATGTACGGTTGCACACACGCACTCGCGCGTCAGTCACACCCTTGGCCAACGTTAAATTTAATGCCATCGTTCAAATTACATACGAACATTTGAAATTTATAAGACAATGTAGTTTTCCACATTTCTTTCATAAGAATTTTTTTTTACACCTATGAAAAAATGAGAAAATGAATCCCACCAGTAATAATAAGCAACAATTTACTTCTATAATAATAATGCTTTTATGTAAAACTGATACTTGCAACTATATAGTTTCTATGGTATTATCTGTTACTAGATTAATAATATTATCACATAACTTATTTAATTTTTAGAAAATCTCACAAATTCTATTTAAAAATATGAATTATTCCAAATTATATAAATCTTGATTTATTAATATAAAAATATAAAAATGGAAGCTAAAAATTTTTAAAATTATAATTATTGACTTGTTGAAAAATTGCAAAAAAAACTTATATTCATTATAATTTAATTTCGTATATAACCAACATTTTCTTTAAAACGTGAAGCGATTTTTAATTAAGTTTTTCTTAAATTTTCTAAACTATTGCAATTTAAATTTATTAAAAATTAACAGTTAAAAACTCGTTTGAATAATAAAAAATATAAATAGGATAAAAAATTTATGACTACTTTACAAAATAACTATTTTATAAGTCTACAAAACGGTGATATGTTTTAATTGAAACATTTATTTTATTAAATTAATATGCTTACTTTTAAGAATATTTCGCATACTGAAAATCAGCATAAAGCTACTTTTATCAGAAGCGACGTATATAGTTCATGTCTATATGAAATGTGTTCAGCCTACTATATTTTAAACTGCATTTTTTATCAATGTAACACATATTCTTTTACATTTTTACGTATTAATATCTGTACGAACAACTAGAAATACTCACATCGAATAGCTGATTAATTTTTCTCAGACTTTTGTCTTACACTTTATACAGAATGCATTAGCTATCAATATGTCATTAACTTACTATAAAAAATGGCGATTTTATATTAAGCTTTTAATATTTATTGGTATTTGTTTGTATTATTCAAATTTTTATAAATTCGTTAAACATATATAATTATTAGAAATTTAGAATTATTTTAAATATAGTATTACTGATAAAATTAGAAATATTATATTTGTAAATAATCAAATATTTTCATATTGAATCTAAATATTTTATAAAATTTATAATATTTTACATGTGAAATATATATATTCCTGTATAATACATGTAACTTGTATAAAATATTTTGAATGAAATAGAGTATTTAAATATTTAATAAGTAGTAGTAAAATTTTGTAATAAAAAATGAAAATAATTAATATAATAAAATTTGTGTTTGAACACATTCTATGATATTTTTTGGATTATAATATTTAGTATTTTACGTTCAATAAATATTAATGAAATTTAAATGTGTATAATAAAAAATTAATATAGTCAAATATTAAACAATGAAATATTAAAAAAATTTGTTATTAATAATTCATATACTTCCTTTATCAAGGTGCCATAACTAATTAGATATTATTAGGTTTAAATTGCAACAAGTAATATAAAAAATGTATATTACAATATCTTGAAAGAACTTTCATGAATTATAAAATAAAATATTAATTCATTATAAACTTGTATTAATTGTCTTGAATTGTATTATATTACTTGTTTAATATATACATTTGGATATTACAATAATTACATATATTTATTCAGTAATATCTAAAAAGTCTTTAAATTACTACTAAATTAATAGATACAAAAATAATATATGATATTAAAATATATTCAAAATATAAAATCTTAATATATTAAATATACTATCAAAAAATTAATTTAAATTTCTACTTCTTTCATAATATTACTCAAGTATTTTGTCCATTTTAATAGCCATCGAATTCAACTAAACTTCTGTACTATACCGATTCTATTTAATTACGAAAATAAATCTATTTCTGATATAATTAGTTATAAAGAACTAAGATAAATTTTATCTCAAAAACTTTCGTCCAGTAATTTTTACCATATATCACACCTTCATACATATAAATTGACTGAATGCCTACGGAACTATATTAAATCTTTTATAATTTTTAAATACACATATACAGATTAAGTTTTAAAAATGTTATATTTAAAGAAAAATTAAATATTAGAAATATTTAGTTTTGTAAATACAGATCTATTGAGAAAAAAAAAATATATATATATATCACGTATCAGGTAGGTTTCCAAATATTACGGAAGGTAGTTTTTCTATTTTAAATTCATTCTCAAAAATAATGAAATTTCTGCTTTACTCAGAGAAAAAGAAACTATTTTATCGTCCTGAGAAATAATTGAGGAACTATGGATTTGCAATTTCTAGTCAATATACATATGCAAGCATATATTAATTTAATACTACTCACAATATAATCGCATGCTTAGTACCTATTATTATTTATCGTTACCAAATTATTTATTATTATTTATACTATTATTTATCGTTACCGAATAACAAGTTTTTGATTTTAACTTGATTGATACTTTATAATTAAATTTTATATTTATACTTATATAATACTCAGGTTTATAAGTCTTTTGAATATCTCAATAGTTATAGATCATTCATATAATGTAATATTATTGCAAAAAATATTATTAATCTTAATTAATAATTTGTTTTTAGAATAACTAACGTAAATGACAGAAGTATAAGTATGCAATATGAAGAATAAATTCCTTTGATTTTAGTCTATCTCAATATTATTTATTTTTATATTTTAAGAAAATAATTAATACATTGGTATTTAAAATGACTTTTCACGTTATACAATTATTTCTCCTTTATATTTTACAATTTAAAGTTTTGTCTTAATATATATATATATATATATATATATATATTCTGAATTTAATATATAATATAAATTCTCGTAAATAAATTTAACAATGTTTTATTATTTCAAAATTTTATATTGTATACATTTTAATGAAATTTGTACTTTTTATTAGTTAAAGTAAAATTTATTAAAAGTAAACTGTTAATAGTGCAACATTAATATTTTTAATTTACAATGTGAATAATCAATGTTTATTTTACTTGTTATTTTATATCTGTTTTCTTTTTTACGAAAAACAAAAAAATATTTTAAAATGGCTGTTAATTCAGAATCTAATTCACGCGTATAACTGAAATGATTTTACGTATTTGAATAGAATATAACAGTCTTTAAACTATGAATAATATAAATCATATTGACTCTTATTGACATATGTAAGTTTTATCTTTATTACAGTTGTTTTTAAAGTGAGATTGAACGTTTTTCATTTTATATGTTACCAATAAACTTGAACTTGTTATTTATTTGTCATATATTATATTATGTACGTATTATTTAATATTTATTTATTATGTTATTTATTGTACATAAATTCTCCAATTTTATCAAGCAATATATTTAAAAATTTTTTTTTAATATACATAGTTAAAATATTACGTCAAATTTTTTAAAATTATATAAGTATTTATGAAAATAAGTTGTGTATGTGGATATGGTAACTTTTATTTTCATGTCGAATGATATAAATTTTTTTTTACTGAATTATAATTAATTAATTTGGATAAACAATATAGTAAGATAATCAAACTAATTTCAATTAAAATTTTTGTAAAAGAGCCATCTTTAAAAACAATTTAATATAAATGATTGTTAATAAAATGTTTAATTCAGTTTATGTAAACAATATGAAATATCAAATATTACGTAGTCGAGTTAATATTTATAGCATGATATTACTCTTTTTTAAAATTTATATTAAAATTGATAAATTGAGAAAATTTCCTCGTCCCTTCAATACTCCCTAGAACCACTTAACAATTTGACTATTATCTGTAACTCTCAAGATACTGAGCTTGAATCTTTAATGCTTATGAAATACAGCAAAATATTGAATATCTTTCCTATTAAAGTGTGAAATATTATGAAGCAAAAAGGAAAATAAATTAGTATCGAATAAAAAAAAGAAGTTCTTAGAAAAACCCCACTTACAAAAAAAACATATTAATCGCTATTATCGTACCGAATATGGGAATTATTAATATAATTGGACCCCGATGATGCGTTTCTAGGCTCGTCGTAAACTTCTCTGGACACATTAGTCGCGACGGCCGACGGTTACGCGTGAGTGCAATCGCGCAGGTGCACACCAGATATTGCTACGTATTCCTTCTCTCTCACTCTCTATCTCCTTTCGTCCTTCTTTAGCGTGCTTAAAATTTTCCTTTGTTTTTCATAATTTGCATTCATCCTTGTTTTATTTAATTCTTCTAAATTTGTTTTAATTAATTTTTTTAGTATTACATAGTAACTATAAAATCAATGTGTATCGATTGAGTGACTAACAAATGCTCGAACATACCATCAGCTGTTCTAGAGTATTATTCTTTATCATTATTTCAGCTTCGATTATAATTCATTTACTATCAATAAATTATGGTTAAATATGCTTTTTTTAAAGTGAAGTTTTCTCTACAATAATAATACTTATGTAAAGTTGAATTTTTATCTATAAAATAAAACATAACCTCAAATGTAAATTTTTTATAATAAAAAGATTAATATCCACATGATACGCAATTTTTATCCAACTATTATTATGTTGTAATTGTTAGTAAATATCAGTAATTTAAAATTATAACTTTATGAATCTTCACACTTTTAAAGTCTAAGTTACTAATTTTAGCTCATATAAGGTGTATCTCTAATTTAGTTACTTTATTTTAAAAATGGTTGTTTAGATATATTTCTAAATATTCTGTATCAATTAGTGAATCAGTCTTGCAATATGAATTATCCAAAGAAAGTTAAAATCTTTTTTTACAATATTAGAAATTTTTCCATAATAAATAACAAAACACGAATTTTAGAATTTTCTTATTAAGGTATATTTAAATACACCTGTATATCTATATGATATACATACATATGGATAACTTCAACTTGATATTTTCTACACAAACTCTGCAATAAATGTATTTGAAATTAATTCTGTAAAATAAAAAAAATCAATGCATGATATGGTGATTATTTAATCTATTTATTGCTGTAAATGTTGTAAAGAATACTCGGAAGAAATGAACGGACTTTGACTTGAAAAGCAATCGATCGAAATGAAACCCCATCAGCGTGCTTACCTGCGAAGCCGTCGGATAGTATCCGAATTGCGCGTACGCCGACATATTCGCTTCCTTACTTGTTTGTCTCTTAGAATATGAGCAACTAACTACGCGTGATGGCCCTACTCGATTCCGCACTCGCTCAAATAACCGCGCGGGTTGTTACGGAACCGTAAATAACGATGGCCAACGTAAATAGCGGTTGAAAATACTGCACCACACTGCACAATGCTCACAGAAACTCGAAAGCAGTTCAGTTCGCGGTCGGATGCACGTAGCTCGATCGCAAGCAAATAAATAAAAACGATTAAACTCTCTGAGCCTCACTCGCCACGGCATCCGAGCTACGGCTACGTATTTCTCTTTCTCTGCCTCATGTCTGTCTTTACGCTTCTCATGGAGGGCAACTTGTCGCGCGCGCGTTTTCCTTTTCCCACCCCCGCTAGCACACAACACAGACAACCAGTCAAACAGCTACTCACGCAAATAAACAAGCGCGCGTGCGCGCGCGCTTGGTTGCACGGTTATGCGCTCAAACACACACACGCTGATAACATAAAGGATTTCTATCGACAGCGATAAACAAAATAAGCGATTATCAACAATGTGACTGGACACGACAGAGGACGGGTGCAAATATTCGAGGTTTCCGTATGGCACCGCGAGGTTCTATAGACGGACCGTCGTGCACGGTCTCCGTCCCCTGCGCTTCTGTAAGCGACTGACTCCGTTCCACTCACACCACTTCAGCGAGCTCTCACTCGGCTCGCTCTCTCACACTCTTTTCAGTCACGCAAACAGGCGAACCCTCTGGTGGTGAACAGCGAAACCATGTCAACTTCATTTGCTCCCACTTCGAATGGTTGGATTACATTTTAGCCAATGAGATTTCAACAAAATCAACTGAGTGGAGTTACGTGGGCGGTAACGTTATCGCATATTGGTCACGCGTCAAGTATACATGAAGGCGGAGTGTATACGATCCGCCTCTTTGGAGGCTGATACAGATGCTATTTCACTATCAAGTCTTGCTTCCTTTTCTTTAGGTTAGCAAGAGGATGAAGAGGAAGAATGAGAGAGGGAGAGGAAGAGAAAGAGAGAGAGAGAGAGAGAGAGAGAGAGTTAGATCGTGTGAATGGCAAAGAGAAGGATTTGTTTATTTGTTCTGTTTATTGTATTACATGCATGTGTGCATATGCACGGGCGTGGGAGTGAATGAGAAAGGTAAAGCAACCACAACCCTCCTATGAATTCTGACCAAACGCATCGGCATGTGTCCCCATATCTGGGGCTGGATACATTACCGGTACTCACTATATCTCTACGATAAGCAACGAGTAAAACTACAAAGAGCTCCATAACGAAATAAGGAGAAGTAAATGTCTTTATAATAGTAAAACTTTTGGCAACTACCTAGAGCAACTTTTATTAGCTGAAAAGTTTAAATAAATTTAGAGCAAATTTTTTATGTATATACTCGTCACACTTAAAAGAGTGTTGCCCATTTTTTTTTATTAGCAAAAAAAGTGAATTATCAAATTTTCTATATTAGATTTTTCTATATTATTCAAATTTCTATAATCCAAAATAAAATGAATGTACATTCAGAACGATTAAGTATTTTATTTTTGCAATGCATCTGTAAATTTTGATATTTAAAATTGAATTTGATTCACATAATATTCGACACATTTACAATTTGACATTATTCTACACTTAGTATGTTTCAATATTAATATAAAGCTATTAAAATGTATAAACTATTCATTTTTTATTTGTAGTCCTATCAAATCATAATAATAAACTCCTAATAAAAATGAAATAATAATAATAATAATAATAATAATTTAATAATTTAAAAGAAATTGAAATTACTATTTTTTTTTTAATAATATCATTTATAAAACAAAATTTATATGCTCCTATAAAAACTTCATTGAGATTTCATTTTAATATAAATAACAATATTTGCAATGTTATTAATAAATTTTTTTCATCATTATTAATTTAGAACTTAATGACAATACTTATTTATACTTTTCATTGTATAAACATGCATAAATATCTTTTTTATAACTATGTTTGCTATAAATATCTTTTACAATTTTTGATACATTATTTTGCGATTTTAATAAAATGAATTACGTTTTTTTAGAATCATATTTTCAGTTTTCATTCTTTACTCTTTTTCTCTTTTAAATATATCTAATATCAGATTTAAAATACGGACCAAAAATAAAATGAATCATTTAAAATTATTGATTTAGTTTCTTAGATGTAAAAAATTCAATATTAATTATTTTTATGTATAAATTAATTTTATTAATAAAGATACAAACATTCCTAAATCATATTTTATTATAATTTAAATATTCTAAAAAAAAATAATACGTACACATAAACAGTTGTATAAAAATGTATAAAAAGAGAATACTCACTTTATATTATTTTAAATTTATATTTTTCGTATTTAAAATTTTATAGATATCTATTTGTATTATTATTTTCATTTTATATGATTTACAAATGCATTTCTGAAGTTTTCTTTTCTGAAAATTGTAACATAAAGAAATAATTAAATAAGAAAATCAATCAATTAATTTATATACAATAACATTTTTAGAAATGCATATAAAACATATCTAAAATAAAAATAGTAGTACAAAACAATATATACGAAGTTTTAAATACAAAAAATAAATATAGATTAAAAATGATTTTTATAATATATTTCTAAAGGACATTTGAACGTAAAATAAGTTCTTACACATAACTATTTATTAGCACTATTTTTTATTTAAATTTTTTACTTAAATTAATTGCAAATACTTAAAAAATTAACAACATTATTGCATTATTGCATAATTACAAAAATATATAGTTGTTTGCTTTAATTAATTAAAAAAAAGAAATTAAAATTTTCAGATTTAGTCATAATATATTATTTTAATAAAAGTGAATATTTACAATAATTAGTAAAATTATACTGTCTACATTCTCGACTTCTCAATTGAATTTTAAAAAATTTAAATATATTTCTCTTGCAGTATAGAATCTTATTATATTGTAATTATGTAAAAATAATAGTATATATATAAATTTAAAATTAGTTAAAAAACTCTTAAAGTATCTTTTATATAAGTGTAGAAAATTTTTAAGCAACATGTAATTAAAGGATAATAAAAAATTTAAAGAATGACCAACGTATTCAAATATGTTGATGCCTGCAGTCGTAATGAATGCCTATGGAGTGGCACATGTTCAATTCCTGTATACCTTAACGTCCGACGGCCGCCGGTGCTTGAATTTGCATTTCCCGATTGACTATAGGTTTATTTTTTTATAATCAATACTATGCACACAAATAATTTCACGGACTAATAGTCCCAGTATTCTTCAAAATGAAAATTGGAAAGGGTCGGTAGAAAAAATCGCTTATTTCTGAAGGTACTCTGTGCTAATCTAATGCTTGAAAAATTCCCTCTACTCGTATGTTCTTAACTAATTTTTAAAATTCCGAGATCGGTTATTTCAATACTACTAATAGACAGAACAGCATAAAACTCAGAAAACTATTGAGAACAATATAACATAAATGAGAATAACCGACCAATATCTGAATAAGTATTAACTCCTAGTACTAACCCTTAGTTGTCGATTTTTTTGATTTTCAAGATCGCCATTTACTCTTACTCTAGAATATGTAAACAATTTTTTTTGTTAATTTTTTTAAAAGACACTTTAAAGATTTCTTTGAATTAATATTAATTGTATTATAATTACATACGTAAAGGCATTGACATGATTTTGTAGACACTATCAACAGTGAATAATATATTTTTTCTAATACAAATGAAGCAATTTTATCTTTTTACTTTATCATATTATTATTTTTTGTTTTATAATTTATTAATATATTTATTATATATTTTTATTATATTATATAAAATTATTATATTTTACTATACAAATATATATACACAGTTATATTTTGGTACTTTAATAGAAGGTAAATATAATGTAAATACTTTCATTAAATAAGAAATTATAATAGAAATAAATAATAAAAACAAAAATATAAATAATTAAAAAAAATTTTAATTTTATATTACTGCAGTTAATATATATGATTTTAATAGTTTTTAAAATAAATCTTATAATACCTTTTATAAAAGTGAACCCTGATAAATAGTAACCACTATTAATAAAATTACTGATCTCAAATTATCATCATTATGATTCTACTAACTCATAGAATTAAAAGTTTAAATTTTGCTTTCTATATATAAAGGAAATCTATTTAATTTATAATTTAAATGATTAAATTTTAACAATTATTTTTGAAAATATAAGTATAAATAGCTCTTTGAAATATTGTAATAAATTATAATTCAGTTTTTGTAAATATAAGATACTTATAAATATAATCTATTTTTAAAAGAAAGTAAACTAGAAATATGAAACGGTTTTTCTCTATCATCTTAAAGACTTAAACTAATAATTAGAAGTTGTATTTATTTTTACTTTAATTCAAATTTACAATTACTTATAAAAAATCTAAAACAGTTTGAAATTAAAAGGAAAACATAAGCCGATAAAATTTATTCTAATATAAAATTACATTAAATATGTCGTTCATTTATCTATTTTTAGCCTTCTTCTATATAATTAATAAAACTGAAAGAAAAAATCCATATAGATAAAAGGATATTAAATTGAATATATTAATATTTATTATGATTATCCGGACAGATATTTTTTATTATGGTATGTTCATTTTATTTGATATTTTTACATAATAAATTTTATTATATTATGTCTTTAAGGATAAAATATTATTAAATGATTGAAATGTTAGAAAAGTTTAAATTGGTATTATACACATCGCAATATTTATTTAAAGTTTAAATTAAATTTTTCAATAATTATAGACACTTGCAATATTTTTATTGATAAAACAATTTTTAGTTTTTTTGTTTAATTGTTTTATTTTTTCTATAACATAATATGAAAATAATTTTTTACAATAATATAAAATGTATTATTTGTATGCTAACATTAAAATAATTTAAATTTATTTAAAAAGTTAGTTGAAAGAGTTAACAAATTATTTTACTAATTCATTAATATTTATTTAGTAGAAAAACTAATTTTATTTGATTTTAATTATATTAAATATGCAAATTAAATGATATTTACTTCACAATTCATTTATTTTTCATAGAATTCTTAATAAATGAGTTTTCAATATCTTATTTAAAATAAAAGTGAATTTATTACAAATTTCGAAAATTTTCTAATGCCTTGATGTATAAACTATTAATAAAGTTTTGATTTTCAATCTCTGCTCCAATACTTAAAATAGACAAAACTAAGGTAAATTTTACTTAGAAGAAATTTTTATTTATTAATGTTTAAAATAATTTCGAATAAGTTTATGTAACTGAATTTTTAAATACTTTCATAAAAAATATTAATATTCTTATATTTGCATAAATAAAATTGAAACATATATTAATAATTAAACTTTTTTATTAAAATTTGTTAAAATCGCCCAATTAAATAATCAAAAAGTATCGTACAATTACATAACATTGATCATCGTCTCTATTCTTTATTCTACAATTTTGACTTCCAATTTCAAATAAACTGTATATTTCATTAAAATGATAAATGAGTCAAAATTATATTATAAGGAAAACTATGGTATCGTGTACCCGTCATAAAAAGTGTAATATTCATGCGGAGCAACGCACGCGGATATAATACAAAACTTGTACCTGGAAAAATAAAAACGTAATAAAAAAATAAAAAATAAAAATAAAAATTTTTATGGAAGGACGAAAAAACTAATAGGGTTCAGACAGTCCTGGCGCCTTCATATATACATGGAGGGTCAGGCTCAGAATTTTATTGGGTGTCGGTCTATTTTTTACTCCTTCTTAAAGCAGAAGGACAAAGCACTTTTCCCTTTTTTCTTTTTTATCGTATTATGTATTTTTGTTTTATTGAAGGTTTCAACTTATATTAACTTTAACATCATGATTCCACACACATTACAATTCTAATTTGTTTAGAAGATTATGTTCTTGCAGATTTTCATTTAAATGTCTGAAATATTTGAATTGCATATATATTTTTATTTAATTTAATGATAGTGCAATGATTATATAAATAGACGGATATATATTTATTACTTGTAGGTTATGATTTGTCATAAATGAATAGATAAAAGGCAATAACAGAACTACTAATTACCTTGTATTTATCTAAATATTTAAGATGTATAAACATTAAATACAGTTTATTAAATAAATTGGGTTTGTATTTAAGCAATTATTTTTAACTTGTGAAATTATTAAGAATATTTCAGAAAGATAATAAAAATTTGATTACTTTATTATAATTTTAATACAAAATATATCCAAAAAATTTAAGAATGTATTCATTGACATAAAAATTAATTTCCATACATTTAAAGAACAAAAATTAAGGATTATTGTTTATGCTTAAATTGTTTAAACTCTATTAATGAATTTCTAATTTAATTGTAAAAATATTTTAAATTTTAATTCTATTTCAATTAAATTAATTTAAGCTTATTAAAATATTAAATTAAACAATTCAAATGAAATAGAATATTTGTTTTATAGTTTCAAAATAAGCTAAAAAGCTTATACTAAATCAGCATTCATTTTTGCAAAATTTTGTAAAATTTTAAATAGCACCTCCCATCCAAAATCGAGCAGCATAGTAATTTACAAATTGAATACGAATCCATAATCTATTCACGAAAAATTTATCAACAATATTACTTAGGAAAATAATTATATATATATGATGTATAAAAAGTTATTTGTGCTATGTTATAAAAGCACAGTGTATTTGATTAGATTTTCTTTATTACGATTTTCCAATTATAAATTTCTCTTCTTATAACTTTCAAGTTATGAAATTATAAAGCAAATAGCTTTTACTTTCATTTTGTAAACATTCTTATTTCTTGTAATCTTTTCCGCTTGCTCAGTATCCTAGTCTTTTCCTTTCTTTCATTCTCTTCTCTCTCTATTTCTCTTTGTTTTTCTCTCTCATAAGACAAGGCAGAAACGAACAAATAACCAACGAAATGTCAACTATGAAACTACACAACTCGCAAAACAACGCTAATTAACCCGACCGAAATAAGTTGCAGCGCTGAACATTATTCTTTCTCTCTCTCTCTCTTAGCCTCACTTCCTGTTTACTTTTTACTTTTAGTTTTTTGTTTTGAGTTTTTTTACAATTTTGTTGTTGCAAGTCTTTTACTATTTTTTTGCTTTGAGTCTTTTACTATTTTTTTTGTTTTCTCAAAAATATACTCTTTAAGCAAAAATCAAAGAATTTTGCATACCTTTATGATGTACTTATTTAATTTGAATTAAATTTCGCAAGAAAAATCTAACGTCATTATTATTAAGCTATTGATTTTTTATTTGAAATTAATGTAAATCTATAGATTCGAAGATTCTCATGATTCTCATGGTTTAAATTTGTCAATCTTTCTTTTTACTTTATGTCAAATATTTGTAAATTTGTGTAAACCTGTTTTACTTTAACATATTCAAGCGCATAAATTCTTATAGTGTAAAATTATACTATAATTAAAAAGACCTTTTAACACATTTTTCAAAGTTTGATATTAGATAATTATATAAATAAATGATACGATCAAAAAAGTTATTTTTACATAAAATTGAAATATAAAAAAACATTGAATTCTGAAAGACTTTAATTTCAATCGTTTTTTGTGATTTCAAGGGTGCTGTATATTTAATTCTTAAACACTTTTATATTTTTCGAATTGAATAAATTAAATTAAATTAAGTTATTTCTTATTAATAAATATCTTCATAGAATAAGAAGAATTAAATTATTATAATTCATGACATTCTAATTTATTAAAAGAGATGCACAACAGTACATTCTAAATTCATGATTAAATGCAAACATATCTGTAAAATTTAAAAATTTTAAGAATAAAATATTTATATATTTCAGATTATATTATATTTTTATTTCAGAAATATATTTTTGTTTTAAAAGAAGTTACGTGAGTACATATATTTTTTCTAAAACATACTTCAATACGTACACATACGCCTCAGTATAGGATGTCAAATAAATTGTGCCTTAACCTAATATTAAATATCAATAATAACCACGTGGTTTTCGTAAACATATTCATATAAAAATATTATAGATATGTATTAATGCAAGTAAACTTGAATTTTTATTTATTCCTACGTCTAAATAGATAGATATCTGTGTAAAAAAATTATTTATGAAAATTGATAAACATTTGCCAGATACTCAAATTGTATGCAATAGATTTAATTTTTAGAATACAAATTTAAATTATAGAAAGTTTAATAAATATATAAATAGTAAATATATCAACAAAGAAATAGGTAAATATACTAACATTTTTACTAATTTGGTTTTTTTGTTTTTCTTTTATAAATATTTATGTGAATCTAAAATCTATATATGTTTTTCTATTATTCTTTGAGTAACAAATATGTGCTAATATATTTTAAGGCAATGTTTAATAAAGAGTTTAAAGCAATATTTAATATATTGTAAGCAATAACATCTATGAAAAATTTATTATAAATAATTAATTACATAATGTCAATCGGATATAATAATCAAATGCAAATAATACAATAATTAACCAATAAAACGAATTTCTCATTACGTCTTTTTAAGACAAATATTTAGATATAGTTTTCGAATCTCTCTAATAGACTACTCATTAATTTTAAAATTTTTAACACGTGTAAAACTATTCAACCAACGAAATTGACGAGCAAAAAAAGTTGGAATTGAGATCGTAGGATATTAGAGTATTGTCTGATGGTGCACCTTAATGAAGATGAATGGTGCGACGAGGAAATAAGATTCGCGTATAATGATACTCCATTTGGTTCTTGCACGATTAAGGTGAACACCGGACGAAAAGGCTACGAAGGGTGCAAATGAGAGAGGATAATGATCGACGGAAGTTCTCGTGCTAAAATATGCAAATCTGACGCTTGGCCAAATTACCACAACACCTATATGTCTACTCTTCCTCATGCTTATGAACATGTGCCTCCTAAAAGACGAACCGTAAAGCATGTTTCGACAAAATATTGAAGAATTTCATGCTGGCTCGTAAAAGTTGTGACAATATTCTAGTCTGTTATTTTTATCAATATTTAAATATTATTTTTTCTCTATATACTAATATATTATTATAGTAATACAAATAATTTAAAAAAAATTTGTTTTTTAAGTTGAATATAATACTTTAAAAACATTTATTATAGAAGAATTTTAGTAACCATATAGATAATCGTAATTAAATAAAAATATAACAATCTTAAAAATTTGTAGTTAATATTCTTTACAGTTTGTATTTCTTTACAAATGGGTAATGTATTTCAATTAAATTAAATATTTAAATTGTAATTCTCATATTTATATTATCATTTAATAAATCAACTTGTTAAAATAGTATTTAATAATTTATATATATTGTTTATATATTTATATATATATCGATAATATTGTTCATCAAACTATCAGAAAATAATTTTATCTTATGTAATGTAATGTAAACTATTTAATTATAAGAGTTATTATTCTAGATTAGCAAATTTGAACACTAATATACTTATGATGAATCCGGATTCAAAATGGAAAATGAATTAATATAGATTTATTTTATTCAATTTAAATAATTATTCAAATTAAACATTATAAATAAAGTTTGATTCTTGTAAACTATGAAGATAATCTATGAACCACATATCCACTTTTATAATATTTTTATTAAGTATAAGGATTTTACATATAACAGCAGTAAACAGTGCAAAAAAAAACTACAAATAAGGAATATATAAACGTATACGTGTTAGCGAACTTCGCGTTATAAAACTGTGAAAATATGAATTATATTATTTAATAATAGAACTAGTCAGACACAATAAATTATGTATTCTTTATCAATTACAAAAATCTTTTTTCTAAATTAATCAGTTTAAATCGTAAATATAATTTTAAGCGGAATAAAGAACAATTTTTAAAATTCATTCTAATGTCAATTTTTTTAATTGAATAAAATATCTATAAAATCATAATTATTACTAATAAATGATTTATAATAATATTCAATCAATATTCAAAATTCATTAAACGTAGTAGACACTAATCTAATAAATGAAAATAAGCATTATTTATGTTTTTTCTTTTTAACTCTGCCTTATGCTTTAATGTTTAATGTTAAAAATATATATTAATTATAGACGCGCATTATACACAGGAATCTAAAGAACCAACATCAATAAATAGCGAAATTATATAATTATTATTTTTCTCTACTACAGATTCAATTTGTGTTTCATAATGTAAAATGTTCCAGCTATTTCAATATATTTTACTGTATATAACGTAAATGTTAATCATTTAAAACAGGATTTCATACAGAATTTATTAAACTTATTACGGTTTTTATAGAAACCTAAAGTTAATTTGCAATTCATAAAAAATGAAAAAAATTAATAAAATATTTACTTTTATATTTACATTTCGCATATATTTTTTATAATTTGAAAAGTATCTTATGAATTTTATGAAATACTTAACAAATGTTATTAAAATTATAAATAAACTATTTATTTAAAACTAATAATTTCAATTACTAATAATTTACTAACAAATATATTGATTTATTACTTTTAAGATTCTTTATTAATAAAATAAAAATATATAAGTTTAAAAATATACTATAATATTATAAGAAGAAAAATAAGAAGAAAAAAATTGCAAAATTTTAAAGTTTTTTTTAATATTATCATATTATATTACTTTGTACATGATTATTGTACAATTAAAGACTTTATCAAAGTTCAAATGAAAAAATATACTTATATAACTAATATCAGTTATGTTACAATATAGCTGATTATTAATTACTTTGAATAATGTATTCTTTAAAAAAATTTGTTACATTTATGTAAATATATTACATTTAATATAGTTTTATATGTATAAAATTTTAATATAACTATTTATTATGATACTATTATTATTTATTTAGTTCTAACAGTATTTTTTATACAAGAAAACAATAATAAATTTAATATTTTAATAAAAATTTACAATTTCAATCCAAAATTTTGTTAAACTTTTGCTATTAGTAGAATAATTATAATTATATATTAAAAAAATAAACAGAAAAATCATGTTTATCTAATAGACATCTAATGTAACATCTAATAGATTTTTAATCTAGACTTATTTATATAGAATTATAAGCTATTTATTTTTGTTTTATTTAAAGTTTATTGATAATACGAACTTTATATTCTCAGCTCATAATGTATTTGAATAGGTTATTTATTATTTTTTAATCATTTTAACAAATGAATTCAATTGAATTAAGTGTTTTAAGAAAATTTATATTATAGAGAAGTTTAAAAGTTATTTACAAAAACCAGTCATTATAAATTAATATTCTAAAATCATGAAAATGAATATTGAAAAATATTATTTGACAAATATTATTATATATATATATATTAGTACAACTCTTAAACTCATCCAGTTAGTTTAACATTAAAAATAATGTAAATAACTATATTAACTAATGTTTTTTTTATTCTATCTTTTTTAAAATATTGAAAGAAACTGTGAACATTGAAATATTTTAACAACTTTGAAACAACATTTAAAAACTTTCAAACATCAAAACAGTTTGAGTTAAAACTGGATCTTTTAAAAGTGCTTTACATAGTTGCAGGAAATCATTAAGTTCTTTACAAGAAATCACCATTATCTGAACAGAAGAGAAAACATCACAAATAACCAGTGTTTTAATAAGCAGTTTAACACAGAAACATGTTCGGATATGTATAAACAATGATCATGTAAAATAATAAGTTATTAAGTATAAATGGAGAGATGCCAGATGATCGTATCAATATAAATCGAAGTCGTTAAAAAAGTGACAAGTTAACGAGTCTAAAGTATTTAGTTGAACAGTACTACGAATGTATAATCTGACTAAATATAATTTATTTATAGCTTTTAATTAAACTAAATATGTAGTTTTTTATTATATAGTAAAAAATTCTTTAATATTATTCATAAAGTAAATTTTCTTATTATATAATCAATATTATGCTTAATATATTCTGTAATAAATTATACATTAAATAATTTCAATATATAATATTGTTAAATAATGTTAAACAATTGAATATGTGGAAATTATTTATAATTTTTCTTATCCAAATTAAAATAGAGAATAAAGTTCTACAAGTTTAAATATTTATTTCAATTATATGATATTCAGAATATCACGATTAATTTGAAATAATTGCTTTTTTTAAAATAGTATATATATTGAGTGCACTTTATAATTGTGAAACTAATCTATATTTTGAAAAGGTCAATATAACTAACATTTTTTTTACATAATAAAACGTCTATAAACACATGTAACTATTGTATGGAAAAAAATTCTTTTCTAAACTTGCAAACAATATTTTTATATAAAGTAATGTTTTATATGCATTTTACAATATTATAATAACTAGATCTGTATATATGATAGTGTGTATATACAATAACACAGCTGATTGTAATAATAAGTTTTACATAAGACATTGAACGCTTCAAATTTAACTATAGGATGCAAACCAGTATAATAAAGAATGTCTTTTCCATTTATTTTAACACATAATTATAATTATGCGTGGACTTATATATTTTTGTATAGTACATGCAGTTAAAAAATCTAAATTATAAATAAATAATTGACATGTAATTCAGTTATATCCAAAGTATATTGTATTATGATTTAATGAATATATAATAAAAATGGAATAAGATTCTAATTACCTACTAACACAAAGAACTGATTTTAATGTATACGAATTTAAAGTAATTTAAAAGATGCATTGAAAGAAAAAAATATGCCAATGTAAAATATTGATTATGTTTTTTTATTTTCCTTTAAGGCATCACTTTTTACAATATATTAAAAATAAGTATGTGTAATACATATAAATTGTAGAACACAGTTAAATATAGGAATCATATTTAAATGAACAAATATAATTTGCAGTTACATTTTTATCTATATAATTAAATATGTAAATATTTTCCTCGGAATATTTTTTAATTGGAATTTTTTTTAAGTTATTTTCATCAACAAATCTCTTCGAAAAAAATATTTTAATTATATATATATATAGTGTAATTTTACTAGATAAAATTTCATACAAAATATTAATCTAAAATATATATATAATATTAATCAAGAATTTGTAGCTGTGATACATTGTGGAAAAAAATGGATTTACTAATTTTCCATAGCATAACATTCTAGTTCAAATATAATAAGTTATTCCGAATAAAAAATTATACATTTACAACTCATATAAAAATAATATAAAAAGAAAAAAGTATTGAATTAATTACAAAATAATCTAAATTATTTTTCTTATACACTGCCTTGGCGACTGGTACATCTATGCGATAGTTTGACTCCAACCCTATTTATAAAATTAAATTCTTAAAAGTCTAAAGTAAGAATTTAATTAATAATATATCAATCTATAGGGTAATCAAAATCTATTCTCATAAAATTTTAATTTATACGCCATATTATTATATATTTTAATATTATTAGATGTTGTTGTAATTAGATTAATATTGTCGCCTCAAATATCATATAACTATTAAAATAAAAAGAAATAAAAATCTTCATTAATAAATTACAAATAATACCGTGTTTCTTATTTATACTATATTTATAATAATTTGTTTTAAATGTTTCAAAAGTAAAATAATAAAATTTGATTTGTTTTAAATAAATCGTTAATATAATACAAAATATTAAACCATTTGCATTTATATAAAAAATATGGAAAATTTATATCAATGGTATACTAAAATGAAATATTTCAAATGATTCTTAATAAAATTAAAAGAAAACTTTAATGTTATTTCAAAAGTTATAATTTTTGTGTATTGAAGATAATACCTAGTTTATTTATTGTATGAATAATTCTTCAAAGTATTTTATATATTCACAATCTGATATATATGATACTTTTATTTTCATATTATAACTTTTAAGTTATATCTTAATAAAACATAAGAATTTAAAATATATAAATAGAAAATAATAATTATAAAAGGAAAATTATACTGAAATAATTAATACTTTTGTTGTCTTTATATAATTATTTTTCTTCTAAATTTTTTCTAAGATATGTATAAATTTAATTCTATCTGAAGACGTTATTAATTATCTCTAATAATCATATCAATTAATAAATGAGTTTTTTTCAACACATTTGAAGTTTGTTGACGTATATTTCACTTTTTAAAAGAAACTGAAAACATTTTTTTTCTGCCTACATCAAAAGGTTTTCTATTACCAATTATGCTTTGCAAACAAATATTTATTTTGCTTCTTGGATGTGCATAATAAATAAAGAATAAATAAATAAGTACATAAATATGTATATATATATATATTTTTTTTTTTGTATATATTTTTTGTATATTGTATTATATATTGTATATATATTGTATAATATTTGTATATACATATATATTTATTTAAAACAAAAAAGATTAATTTAATAAAATTTAAAGTAGAAAGATAAAATAATGATATAATCATAAATTAATAATGGTTTATATTAAAAAAGTATTTAATACTTTTATTAAATTATTTCAATTACTTTTTCAAACTATATTATATATATACATATTTTTATAAATTATAAAAATGTTAAAAAATTAATGTTACTGAATAATCAATTAATTTAGTAACGATAGTGAATGTTTAATAACCATAATAAATATTTCAAATAATAATGACGGAGCAATAAAGAAAATAATGTTGGCAGTTACAAATCCATTAATAAATTATTTGTTAGCTCTTAAAGATAAATAAATTAAATATTGAATTATATTATATTATATTATTTTATAAAATAGCTTAATTATAAATGTACAATTAAAAAAATTTTACGATTTTATCAATCTAATATAAATGATAAACAAAATTATTTTATATTAAAATAAATATTAGTTCTCTACAATAAAGTAATATTTGTATATTACGGAAATCACATCAACAATATTATGATTTACAAAAATAATTATTATATGTATTTAGCTTACTGCAAGTTTACTGTAAAAATTAGTGATTTTTTTATTCTGCTATTAAATGATAGATCACTGCATAGAAGACTAAAAACCGACTTCAATTGTAGCCTCATTCTTTACTCAATATAAATAAAAAGTAAGGTTAACGTGTGAGAGAAAATGGACGAAAAAATAACTTTGTTGTAACTATGTAAGATAGGTGCAGGTGAGGGCTTAATACAACGGCGCGCCTCGCGTGCTGAAACGAGCAGCTGTATACTGACTCCTAAAGCCACGTGTATTAACATATACATTAAATACAGAAGACTAACTTGCTATTTATCAACAGCATTCGTGCATGTGCGACTTTTTATAAGTTTACAATAAACGTCGTTACTTTCATGTCTCTAATATTATTAAAAACATTTCACAGTTTTATCTTACGCTTGCGCTTAAATAATGAGTTATTATGGATATACGAGATGTTACTTTACATTCATTGTTAATTAATTTATGATACTTGTAATAAACAATTTTATAATGTTTCTCTATACTAATGAAATAAATATAATTACACAAGATGTAAACGCGTATATAGATATTCGCAATTACTTTTCCTAGTTTAAAAAGAAGGAAACGATGCGTAAACGTCTCATATTGCAAATATTATAATTAGCTGACATCTTCTATTTTTCATAAAAATGTTAATAAGAGTAATTTCCTCTTCGTAATTTAAATATTGATTTCCACTCTAAATTAATGAATTATGTACATGATAATTTTGAACTTAGCTTTATTAATGCTTAATTTTTACTTCGATTATTAAATTTTACTACTCATTGAATAATTATTAAAAATATATATTTAATTTTTAAAATATTTAATCAAGATTTAATTATTAAATTTAGATGAGTTGAATGATACAAACGAATACATATGATTACTATATACTAATTTATAATTATCTTGGTATAAATAAATGATAATAAATAATTAAACATAAATTAATATTAATAAATAATTATAAAACCATAACAGATATATATGTAATTTATAAAGAAGAAAAATTATTTAAAAATTTTAACGATATCGAAATATGAAAGTTCAAAAATCAAAATTTCACGGAATAACTAAATTTATACTCACTCAATAATATAAATATTATAAATAAAAATGTTTTAATATTTTAAATTTCAATTTTCGTTCCCATTTTTTATTTTAAAATATGATTTTTCTAATAATAAAATATACTTTTTAAGACTAGAGAACTATTATAATTTAATAATTCTTTACTTTATGTAATTTTTAATAAAAAAAGTTTATTTATTATTATTATTTAGGCACTGTTCGCGAATCCGGCTCGAAGGATCAATTTGTTCGCGATCCGGCTCGGGTAAGAATTGAGGGGAGCGGATCCGCGTGTGTGTATGTTTTCTCCTCACA
>JAPYYT010000730.1:0-40289 GCA_030522565.1 Ceratosolen corneri | reverse complement strand
AAGACGATTCTGACGCGGAGCGCCGCACTCATTAGTTTTGAATCTCACCCCGCTCCTTGAGGGTAGGGGTGGCCTCATAGTACAATTCCTTGAGAGAGGGAAATGTTATTGTTTGTTTGAGACTGATTTTCTCTTGTAATTGGTATGTATCTTGTAATTGGTTGTAATTCGTATCTTGTAATTGTAAAGCTCTGACCAAAAATGTCAACGCCCTTTAGATGGGGGAGAGCTGCGCGCCGACGGAGTGGTGGAAGCGCTCCTGGCCGTCGGGGCCGTCGGGCCGTGCGGCTAGCGCAGCTGCGCCGTTGTCTTAATATATGACAGGGTTTTCTCGAGCTCCAATTTGTCTCGGTCATTAGGAATATTCAGAAAAGTGGCAGTTTATGCGATTGTACCTAGAAGATTTCGTCAGCTGTTTTTTGCTAGGGTCGAATTGCAAGAGACGTGCATATTATTCGACCATGGTCGATCTATGGAGGCGTAATCCGAGTAAATAAGGTCGTAAACGGAGGTCACCGACGAAAGAAATGAAACACTCGTCGTACTTTTCTAATCTTATTCGTAGGCTCTCGGGACACATCTGGGAATCATAAACATTTCGAATATTTTGAAAACAATTCACAAACAAAGAGGTAGTACCGACGGTCGAGATTCTATCGGAATCTCGAACGATGTTTTACATTTCTTATAGCGTGATGTCTTGTAACAGTAAGTACGACATTCGGCAACACAACAAGAGTGTATAATCCAAAAATAGAACCATCTACTTTCGGCAGTCAACAAATCATAGCGCAAAACATTAGTCATACAAAGTGTAAAAAATCCCACTTTTGGCAACTACGACAATGAACACACCCCCCTGGAAGGCGGAGTAAACTGATTAAAAAGCGACTGTACGAGCGGCAGATGCGTGATATCAACGACTTCACAACAGAGTTTGCAACAACGCGAAAGAGTACATCAGAATAAATCCAATCATTCTACTCTACCTTTTGGAATCCATCGGACTTATTCCAGATCAATCATCACTGTCATAGGGAGTCCATCAGATCGACTCCTGACGAATCTTCACACTATTTCTAATCAGCGAAATCATATACTACAAGAAAGGCGGCATTTGACTTATAATCGACTATCGCATCAACTTTCAACTTTCAATTCACCGCAGCGACAATTATCTCAATTAGCGTTCAACCTACAAACTCCTGACGAATCTACACACGATTTTCACAGCGAAATCACATATTACAAGAAAGGCAGCATTCAATTTATAACTGACTGTCGCAGCAACTTTCAACTTACATCCACGTCGCAACGTCAATCATCTCAATTGACGTTCAAACTACAAGTGAATACTGCAATAAGCAACACACACATTCAACCGACAACTGACCGTCGTACCAAGGAAACGCGACGTTCATCTTACAATTGACCACAGCACCAAGTGCATCACACAACTTAAACCAGGAAAGTAATTCTTTCTTTCAACAAATTCTTAAGACTATTATTCCCCTTTATCAAGACATTTGATTTACAAATAGTATCAAATTAATACAATGATCTTTCAAGATAACATAAATACAACAGAATTTCAATAATAAAGTTAATATATTAACTTCAATAAACACTGTTACTGTTACATTAACCCATCGTGGACTTTCTTTCGATACCTACTGCGTATATTTCGATACCCCCCCCCCCATCCACTATTTGTCTCTCGGTCTAACAGCGTGAAGAGTTTTTATACGTCGGGTAGAATCCCCAATAAAAGCAAAAACATCTTCATTATTTAACTTATATCATATCGTAAAACTATTACTTCCATAGATATTTAATTTACATAAAAATTAACAATGTAACATATTATTATCAAAACTGAATTCAAATGAATATCTGGAATTAGTATATTAAATTAGACTAAAATTTATATCTATAAAATTAAAAGATTTTAATATATTAATTATTAAAAGTCATGATTTCAATAATTAAAAGATTTAAATATTCATATTTTCGTCATGATCTAGCACATATTTAACTGTTTTATTAAAATTACAATTAGTAATCTAAAGTTATATTCTACGATTATTAAATAGAAATATTTAAAGACAAGCACGGAATAAACTATTGTTCGAGATTCCATCAGTTTCTCGACCTTCTGTGTACTATCTCTTTGTTTGTAAATTATTTTGAAATATTTAGTATGTTTATGATTTATGCCATATGTCTCCCAAGAGCCTACGAATACGGCTAGAAAATACATCGATCCCTTTATAACTCTGTTTACTTGAATTTACACTTCGAAAGTACGACAATGGTCCATATGACCATCATGTGTCTTGCGATACAAGCCTAATAAAATCAACAGACAAAACGTTCTAGAAATCCATGGGTAGTTGCTTTCTGCAATTTTTCACAACATACCGATACATATTTTGAAAAATGATAAAAACAACCGACGGCACGGCCCTTCGGAGCATAGCCATCACTTAGTCGCCACCACCACTTCAAAAAGGCGTTCACACTAGCAGTCGAGAATGCCAATGACAGTTGAATAATTAGCTTTCATTCAATCACCGAAAGTTCACATTCTCATAGAAGTAGAAGAAATACACCCCCTCGACATCGGGAATGAGCGGCAGGATCGTTTAGAAATCTGTAGATCTCTCAGTTAGAAAAATACAAAATTGTGTAAGGTAAAGTCTTTCTCAAGATTCAGTAGCCGGAACATAAGTCAGAAGCTTCAAATTTTTCGAAAGGCATTCGATCTACCTATGCACAAGGATATGCGTGAGCAAGCACGAGAAGTGTGACAATGGACTGACTGCTCTGATGGAACTGACTGAACGTCAGCTGCTACTGACACTCATTTCATCAATTGACCGTTGCATGAATTTACACCAGCTCCGACACCAAATTCAATAAGCAATCACAAATAACCCTTGTTGAATCACACAACTAATACAATAATTCCAAGTGCCACTGTATTTAATATACGACTGAATATTGCGATAGTGCGGAATCTACAATTCTGGATAAATATGACATTATATTTTTATCATATATTCAATAAAGGCAGTTTTACAGTATTACATACGCCTTCTTTCACTTCATTTGTTTCTACCCTGCTATCTCTACTTCCATTATCGGCCTTTCCCCCACACCTTCTTGGAGAGAGCCACAATTCCGGTACAATTGTGACACGATTCGAGACATTCATTATTAGAGTCGGACAGAAAGAGAAAGATAGTTGTACAGAGATGCACAATCCGAAGATGCATATTTGGGCCGTACATTGCAGAGTCACATAGACAAGCCAACGAAGGGCCCTTGGCAATCGAAATTCGGTATTCGATAAGGTAGAATAACATAACCTATAAAACTGTGAGTAATATTAACGACTCATAGAGGGCGCTTTTTTTTGGCGACAAATTTAAATAATATTACAGATTATCAGTAGCAATCATTTAGTGTAGTAATAATGTGGATTTATTGGGATTATAATCTTGGTAAGCAATAAAAGCATAATTATACAAAACTGAAGTATGTACAAAAACATAAGATGACAACTAGGTCAAAACTGAGGAACCCGAAATCAGCACTGTCAAACCAGTATACTTTTCAAGAATTTCACTATATTCTTGAGCTTACAATAAAAATGCGTAACTCTAATGAGAATATTCAGTGAAGCATATAGTTCTGTTAGTCAGTCTTATTCGTTGAATCGAATCTTTATTGATTTCAAGGAAACTGATCAACCATAAAGAATAATAGTTTAAGAATGAACCCGAGTGTGAACTCTCGCCAAGATAGTGTGGAAGAGAGGCAAATAGGAGGGTGAATAGAAATGAAGTCGTTGAAGTCGTAAGTAATAATACTGTGAAACTACCTTTATTGAAAATATAAGGAAAAATATAATGCTGTCTCTGTTTAATATATGGTAAAATGTATTGTTGTTTCTATCTTGAATTGTATATTCCGTACTATTGCGATACTCAGGCGTACATTGATTATAATAATTAAGCTATGTTCGTCAATTAAGCCAAGAAAAAGCTCTCCCAAGGTGGTGCGAGGGAGAGGCGGACAGTGGAGGTGGAGAGATAACAGGGTAGATTAAAAACTTAAAAAGAAAGACAAAGACGGCGTATAATAAAGTAAAACGGTTTTTTATATTAATGTATTGAAATATAATGCTGTCTGTAGCCGCTATAGTATAAATATAATGCTCTTTTAATTTTGAATTATAAATCTTGAACTATCTTAACAATCAGCCATGAATTGAGTACCGCGATAGCTTGAAGTGAATTTAGATAATCTGTTGCATTCCGCTAAAAATTGCTTATTTCCACACGGGCGCAATATTCAGACATAACTTGAACATAACTTGAATATCATGACGCTTGGAGTAGTATTACGTTTTTATGAATTATATGTCGTTGCAGTCCATACAGCCACAATATTCAGGCGTAAATTGAATATCACCAAGCATAGACTTGTGTTACTTTTATATCAATAGGGTTTACCTGCGAGTCTGTGTCTCTGCATACTGGATCTGAGTTTCGAATCCGGTACAGGTTTATGTCCTGGGCAATAGATCGATTGCACTTCAGTAGTGGCTTCATTAATTACACTTTTCATGATTGATCGCGAATACCTGCGTGCAGGACGATTGAATGTTAGCTACTACTGCCTTCACTGTGTCGATCGCGGAGAGTGGGTAGCACTATCCAGAGCCCTTGCTTCCGTCTCCGTACGCGTCTTTGTAACTTGTTACTTATCATATGCACTGGTCTTTGAGAAACTGATCACTATACACAACTTTGTATTGAGATATTGTAAATCGATACATTTTTAATGAGATTCTAAGGTTCAGGAGGTTATGATGCACCACGCCAAAGGCACGATATTCAAAGTCTTCTCTCGAGGGGGGATTTTTCTTGCTCGTTGGTACTATCATTGGTGACTTTGACCGATAGTGTTGACACCCTTTTAGGCGATGGAATCAAGACGGCGGCCACTCACGCGTCGGATCGCCAAATCGGCGTGTGAAATCTTGTACCCATGCTTCGACTCGCTTGATGTTTACACTTTTCAAAATATGCATCTATGGTGTGAAAACAAATCGTACGAAGTTTGGTAACTACGCGTGGGTTATCGGAAGGTTTTGTTCGTTAATTTTACGACACACGCCTTGAAATGCACATGATGAATCTTTCGAGTGCAATGCTGGATAAACTCGATCGTTTCAAATCACCATCAACGCGAAAATATATATAAAATATTATTGGAGAAATCGTTGAGCCTTCAGGGACATCTGGCAATTATAAACATAAAAAGTATTCAAAACAAATGTCAAAATGAACAATATTGTTTAGTAACTTTCAGTTTATTTTTCAGTCTATTCGGTTCTCGAACAACTATATATTCAATATAATGTTAATTCTAAATTGATATCTCCAATTACGTCGACGCCCGGCCGAATGCGTAATGCGGGCCAACTTTATCGAGGCGTTCAATGGTGAATTGAACACGAATGTGGCCACATTTTAGTTTGTTAAATGCAGATCACTACTTGCCTTATTGTGTGCGCTGAACCTACTAACGGTCCTACTGGGCACAGTACGAACGACATAGCATCGATTTATTGCCGTGTAATTTTACAATCAACACAAGGTTGTGTGTAGTGAGTGAGCTTCTCAACGACCAGTCTAGGAAAAGATAGTATCAAGTTTAAAAATCGCCCTAAGAGAGAGGCAAAGAGCTCTGGATTGTGCTACATACTCGACGCGATTAAACCAGAAGAGGCGGCCGCCAATATTCAATCGTCCAGCGCGCAAAGAAACGCGAGCAAGCACGAGCGGAGTAATCCAGTAAGCAGATACGCAGACTCGTAGGTAAACCCTGTTGATCTAAAGGAACACAACAAGATTTATATATATACAATACAATAACAAATCCATACTTGGTGAAATTCAATTTACGTCTGAATATTGCTGTAGTGTGGATTACAACGACATACAATTCATAAAACAGAATACGACTCCAAGCGTCGTAAGATTCAAAGTTACGCCTGAATATTGTGCTCGTGCGGAAATAAGCAACCTTTAATTAAACTCACGGAACTTAACATATTTGTAAATTCAGTTCAAACTACCGCGGTATTCAATTCATGTCTATATATCTTCTATAATTCAAAATTCTTCTATAATTCAAATGTCTAAAGACAGTATTATATTTCAATACGTTAAAATAAATGCCATTCTACAGAATTACCCACGCAACCATCGGTTATGTTTCATTCTACCCTGCTATCTCTCTACCTTGACTATCCGTATCTCCCGCCCACCACCTGGAAGAGTGTATTCTCGGGCTTATGTCCTAACAATATCAATACGTAAATTGTTTTGTATTAATAACCATTTCTATTATAACAATATAATGTATCTTTTAAACATTACTAACCTATGCATGAAAATAGAAAATAATTCATATAATAAATAATTTATGCGACGTTTATTTTTAAATAAGTATTTTAATTTTTTTAGGTGGAAGTAATGGAATGGGCCAAGCCCAAAGTATGTCATCTGGCTATGATGGATGCGAGGATTGTTTGAAATTTAATAAACCCGGCAGTCTTATCTTGGAATCTAAAGAGTATTTAACAGGTGTGATAAAATAACCCATTTTTAGTCCCATTTTTACTAGTCTTAAAATAAACTTTTAATTTATTAATAAATGCTTGATTTTATTCCAATAAAATGTACTAATAATATCTATTACAAATGGATGAACTATCTTGTTATATAATGGTGCATGTTTAATGCATACAAATAATGCATGATAACAATGATGGTGCATGATAATAAAATATCTTTAATAATTTTAACTTTAATATAAAAAATGTAAACAATCTTATAGAAAATTTTCAATACAGATCAAATACTCCCCGCTTCATTCCCATTGAATGCTCAAATTGGATCAATTGCCTATCCTATTGGTACACAATCAGGAATAATATCACCATCGAATAGAATCTCGAATTTTCAATCATCTGATGGAATACATTCTACCAAATTTATTCGTAAAATCAAAATTGCGGGAGAAGATCGAAATACTCAAAGAGAAAAATCACAATCTGCAAAAATTTCACCTAATACACAACCAATACAAAATATAGGTAAGCGCTGTTTTGTAAATATAACTATTAGAATTTATTTATACATATATATTTTATAGAAATCCTCTTTGAGTTATAAATATTAAAGGTATAGTTTTAATTACTAACAATTTAATTAAGTATTAGAATCAGAAACAAATAATTGTGGTATTTATTTTAGGAACCAAACAAGGAACACAAATATCTGATGAAGTACCTGGCGTACAAATGTCAAGTATAAACTCTTCACAAGGTATACAAACATTAGAAACTATGCAATATTCTCCCGTTACTTATTCTGATACCCTTCATCTAGGTACTCAAACAATCATTGATGTTTATTCATCTAATGTTACAACATTTTCAGAAAAAGAAAGTATTTCTAATTTAGAAATTAAAGAAACTAATAGAGAAAATTTTCCACGCATAATTCAGATACCAGAAATAAATATAAATTCGTCGAAATATCAAACGAAAGGATTTAATAATTCAAGAAATCAAGTATCAGGAATAACCATGTACCCACAAGTATTAGAAATAGTAGGAGATCAAACTTCTGATGTTCAAATCATAAAAGGAAATACGCATCCATCTAATATATTAGTAGCTGACCAATATTATCCACAAACTCAAATGTCACGAAAAAATAGGTATAATCAAAATAAGCAAGTAAAGCCAAATCTTATTTTAAATACTCATTTAAAAGAAAGAGAAAAAAATACTGATAGTATTAAATCAGTACCGGATCTTATCGAAACAACGCAAATAGAAAGTACTAATACTTATAAACCAAGAATACAAATAATCGAAAATGGCGAACCTAGTAGTCAAATATCAAAAGCAAATATGTTTCCTTCAATTACTCAAAAACTAAAAGGTCTTACATATCCAACAAGTATACAAATAGTAAATAATCCAGTCCTTGATCCTGGAGTATTAGAAAGAAATACATATTTTTCAGATAAACAAATAATAAGTGAAAATATACTGCGAACACAAATAGGAACGGAAAAGGCATATTCCTCAGAAATTCCTATATTAGTGAATAATATTAAAAATACGCCAGTATCAAAAATAACTCTATCTCCTCCAGATACCATAATCATAAAAAATAATATGGCAAAAAATGAACTACTTAGGCAAATTCCATATTCAGAAAATAGACAAATAATAGATGATGATGTAATAAATACTATAGAAAATAGAGAAAAAAATATGAATTCATCAAATATGCAAGTAATAGAAGGTGGTAATTCGGAAAAACAAATTCCACAAGGATATTTATATTTACCAGAAATACCATTAAAAGAAGGAAGTGTGTTAGCTCGAATGCCAGTTGGAATTAGATATTCATCAGGAACAAAACTAGTATCGAATAGCAATGTAGATACTCAAAATCTACATGAAATTAAGTATTTACCAATTATACAAAGAAAAGGCGTTAGTAATTTATATTTACCTAGTACGCAAATTGTAATCGAAGATATTTCAAAAAAGAAAATAGCACAACAATCCTCGTATCAATCAAATCCACAAATACCAACAAATAATACTCCACAAAATCAAATATTAGGAGAACCAGTATATTTCTCAAATACACAATTTCAAGATCTCGGTAGATCCGAAGGTCCGATGCTTAGTACAATATTATATCCCACTGAGATACGAGTAGATGACAGTGTCTTAGGTGTTAAAATACCCGAACAAATATATCCATCAACTAACAAAGCAAGAATTGATACTTCAGAAATTCAAAGACCACATAGTGTATATTTATCTAGCTTGAGAAATGTATTGAATAATAATTTAAGAATGCAAAATCTACAAGGAAACTTATATTTACCTGGAATGCACGTAAGTAATACTTTAGAAGATAATATTTTAGGAGAAATAATATATCCAATCAATAAACAAAGTCTAGGAAATCCAATGTTACAAACTCCCAAATCAGAAGAAAATCTATATTCATCAGGTAGATCGAATATAGAAAGTAGCGCATCAAAAAATAAAGATATTGGAGAAAATATATATCCACAAGGTGTGTAAGAAAATAAAATGTACACTACATAACATATATCAAAAATATATATTCAAGATAGTATTAATTTTTAGATGTATGGATTCCAAATCTTCAAAATAAAATAACAAATTCACAAGAAATAAGACCTACAGAAGAGGCATATATTTCAACTGACACGTTAGGTTCTCAAACTTCGTATAGATCTCAAGATAACATATATCCTGAAGTAATGTTGACGGGTAATTAATTTTCATATTAAATTATATGCAAATATAATATTCTTAATTTCTATAGATTTGGTCTACAGATTCTGTTCGGGATTTTTCCCGTGTGTGTTTTCTCTCCCAGGTGTAATCAGGAGATACAGATAGTGAAAGGAGAGGTGATAGAAATGGGTGTTATAAACTGAGCAGATCTTGTCGTTGGAGACTAAAGTAGGTTTATTAAATAATAAATATATAAATAGTTGATGAATATTAACAGAATATGCCCGAATGGTAACTGTTTTTGGTTGTATTGACATGACAGCTGCGTTACGGTAATGATGTATGATAATAGAAAATCCGAATGAAAAGCTGTAATTGTCCCGATACTCAGTTGTAAGCTGAATAAGATGTTGGTTGAGACGTGTACTAGTAATGGTGTAATTCTAGATCAGCTCCTTTTAGTCTTAATGTCCGCTATGAATTGTTTAGAAAGAACGTGGGTTCGCAGGTTAGTAGCCCTGGTACCTAATTTGAACTGTCTCCAATTCAAATTGATTGAACCGAATGATCACAAACTATTACAATATCACAAGTGTCAATATAACACAGATTTTAATATGACTGCTGACTTGAAAATAACGTATGCTAATAAGAGGGAACAATAACTAAGTATTGCATGTCTGATCTCTATATTCGAACTGAACTGCCGATGCCTTTTTTCGGCCTGTTGTATTAACATTATCTACTCGAGTCGCGTGAGAATTCTAAGAAAGAGACTATCGTGATTCTAAACACACTCACAAGAAATTTATTGACAGAATCTCGAACAGAATCATAGCATCGATTTATTGCCGTGTAATTTCACAATCAATACAAGGTTGTGTGTAGTGAGTGAGCTTCTCAACGACCAGTCTAGGAAAAGATAGTATCAAGTTTAAAAATCGCACTAAGAGAGAAGCAAAGAGCTCTGGATTGTGCTACATACTCAACGCGATTGAACAAGAAGAGGCGGCCACCAATATTCAATCGTCCAGCGCGCAAAGAAACGCGAGCAAGCACGAGCGGAGTAATCCAGTAAGCAGACGCGCAAACTCGTAGGTAAACTCTGTTGATCTAAAGGCACACAACAAGATTTATATATATACAATACAATAACAAATCTATACTTGGTGAGATTCAATTTACGTCTGAATATTGCTGTAGTGTGGATTACAACAAGAATTCATAAAACAGAATACGACTCCAAGCGTCGTAAGACTTCAAGTTACGCCTGAATATTGCGCTCATGCGGAAATAAGCAACCTTTAATTAAACTCACGGAACTTAACATATTTGTAAATTCAGTTCAAGCTACCGCGGTATTCAATTCATGTCTATATATCAAGATAGTTCAAGATTTATAATTCAAAATTAAAACAGCATTATAATAATACCATATAGTCTAAAGACAGCATTATATTTCAATACGTTAAAATAAACACCATTCTACAGCATTACCCACGCCACCGTCGCTTCTGTTTTATTCTACCATGCTATCTTTCTACCTTCACTATCCGCCTCTCCCTCCCACCACCTGGGAGAGTGTATTCTCGGGCTTATTTGCCGAACAAGCAGAATGTAAAAAACAATTGGAAGGTTCACTGAAATTGCAAGCCTTTTCGTAATGCAGTTTTTTTCCGAAATGACAATCTATACATTGTAATATTTAATTTTTTATTATAAATATATTTTATATTGTATAAAATTGAATTAAAAATATATTGTGAAACATAATCTCCATTAATCATGGTCCATTTTAAGAACTTCCATTTCACATCAGCTTTTTAGTTTCTCGGACAACCCCATTTATCATTATCCATGTTTCCAAAAATATGATCAATCTCATATCAATTATTAGTTATAAATTGTATAATATTCTTCTAATAGAAAAAGCATATCCATCTGATTCGACTACCCAAATAAATTATTCTAATACAAACATTAGTAGTGAAAATATCGAAAATAATTGTACATTAGAAGGAGCACAAAAAGATCAAAGAGCTGAAATGACTGTTGATTCTAATGCAGGTAATGTACCAGAATCTAAACTTTTCAGAAACTTTTAGAATTTTGATAATAAAGAGCATAAATCAGTCAAATAATGCGGTTGTTGAAATAGATGATAGTTCTGACTCACAAGCTATGAGTTCAGTAAAACAAGGCAAAGCAGGAACACTTGCGAGTGCATCGGCACAAGGAAAACATGGCCACGGTAATGCTAAGTCACAAGTCAGCGGAATATACACTGGTACTGGATCTTTTTCTGCTCAAGCTGGTACAAGCGACGATAAAAAAAGTGCTCAAACACAAGTATAGTTATTTAGAAAATTAATGATATTTTTTAAATGAATTTAATAAAATAAATAATTAAGAAAAAATTATAATATATGCACTGAATTTCACTTATTGAAAAATATTTCAATTATTAAAAATATTTCATTCATTTCTTGAAAAATATTTCAATTATGAAAAATTTTTCATTCATTTCTTGAAAAATATTTCAATTATAAAAAATATTTCATTAATTTCTTGAAAAATATTTTAATTAATATGTTAAAAAGTGTATTGTATGATACAATAAAAATTATTTATTAGATATAAAATTCGTATTCGAAACAAATTTTTGAAAATATTTTTATGTAAAACGAATTTATTTTCAATTTATATGACATATAATATAGAATCTTTATTACTTTATATTATAATATAATGCTATATTAATACTAATATTATTTCATTTTTACAGAATCATAGTATAATAAAAATATTTCTCATTTTTTATTCTAACTTTAAGATAAAATTGAATTATGATTAATTAATTATTTTTTAATTATTTATAAATTAGAATCGAGTCATACAAGAATTCTATTTTTTAATAATTTGAAGTAAAATAATTTTACAGATTAGTGCTAGCAAGGATGGTGTGAATAGTAATGCCCAAGGTAATGGTGGCCTCGGAAAAAGTCAAACTCAAGTACAGTTAGATTCTGATTCTGGAATTACTTCCACTAACGCCCAAAGTAGTGGCTGGAATCACAATACGAATTCTCAAGTGCAAGCTAGTGCAACAGGTGGCATGGCTGATGCCCAAGCAAGTGGCGAAGGACAAACTTCAAGTCAATCGCAAATTGGGTTTCAGCCACATATTAATCGAAATCAAAAATTTGAAAAACTTGTGAAACCGTTTCATGGTGGTGGAACTGCCTCGGCTCAAAGTAGTATATTAAAAGGCCAATCTCAATCCCAACTCCAAGGCTCTTTCCACTATGGTATATCATATTCAGGTGCTGCTCAAGCCAGATCTGGAGCGGATTCTAACTCTTTAAGAAAATTTAATTTTACTGATACTGAATTAAAATTAATTAAACCTGTCAAGTTTGAAAAAAATAAAAAAATTGAAACAACAACCCAAATTGCCTCAAAAGAGCAACTGAACACTTCTGATATGAGTTTGAGACAGGCTACAATCACTATGAATCAAAACTATAAACACCTCGAAAAACAAGTTAAATCAAAACAACCGTATTCTTACGATTTTAATAATACCGATGATGAATACCATCAATACGAAGATGAGAATTATAGTGACTTAGAATCCATGCAACCTGTTTCTTTATTTAATGAGACAAATCAAAGAATGCATCTGTTTACTAATAACGGATTTAATCAAAATATAAAACACGAAGATAATACTCGAGTTTCATTGCCAGGATACATAGCATCCATTCATAAAAATTTTATGACATCTTTACTCACAAAACAAATTACTCCAAAAAATATTACAACTCAAAATAAAACTATGATTGAATTATTCAATGGAACTACTATTTCAAAATCCTCTTCCGAGAGATCATTGCATTCTGATCGCGTTGGAGGTATTTATTATGGAGATTTGAAGAACTCTAGAATTCAGGAGAAGTCATTTTCACCAAAAACAAATCTTGTCTCAGTTTCAAATAATATAGCTAGTAGAATGGAAAACACGAATTTTACAACAAAATATGAACAAAGATATTTTACGAAAAGTTCAACCTGCGGCTATTTTACTTTTTCTTGTAATTTAGTTTATGGTTCCAGTGGCCGCAGAAAAATTTGTAAACCGAAAATACCCACGCATTCCGATAAGACATCCAAATGTTAAAGAGCACTTTAAACTTTAAAAATTTGAGATTTTCTAGATTCATTATTAATTCAGTTAAAAAATTAATATTTATAAGAAAAAAGGTACTTTAAAATAGAAGAAAATCTTAAAAATTACTTTTATTCTTACAACTTTTATTTGAAAATTTAAAAAAATTGACTATAAAGTTAAAATTATAAATATTTAATTATGTTTAATAAATTTACAACTGAACGACAAAATTTGTTTAAAAGTAAAAAAATTTTAAACTTTCATCATTAAAATGAAAAATATTATTGTATTAAGAAATTACACAAAATTATATGAAATAAAACTATAGGAATAAAAATATATCAATTTTATTTTATAATTAATTATTATATTATATTTTAATTATAATATTCATTTTCTTCGTTATATAATTAATTTTAAATAACTAAATAAATTGTCACAATTGTTTAATCTTTATTTATGTGAATAAAAACTACATTGCTGAGATACAGAACACTGTCATTTTACTAAAGACCATTTTAATAAATAGAAAATTATAGATTAGTATAAAATTTTTTAAATTATATAATAAAAATTTTAATACATATTATTTCTAATTATATATATAATGTTAATTACATATATAATAATAATATATTATTTTTTATAATATTTATAATATTAGTATATTATTTTTTAAACAAAAAATTGAATAAATTATGTATCTTAAATATTATTTTTTATAATTTAAATGTATACAAGAAAAAAGTTATTAATAATATAAAAAGATGAAATTTTCATTTCCTATAATTATATTGATGTAGGTTTAATAATACAATCAAGGACATCTTTAAATTATTTTATTAACATTATATAACAATTACAAGTTAATTATAATACTTTGATTTTTATGCATACTATTCATATTTTATTTTCAGTTAGATTTCATTTTACAATATTGTTGCCAGTAATTACATTGATAAAAAAATCTGAGTTTATGCTTTTAAGAAAGCTTCGATATTCATCTTTTAATAAATATGAGCTATCATTTGTAAAGGACTTAATTTATAAATATTCTCAATTTTTGTTATTTACAATAACCACTTAGGTATCTATATATAAATATAATGTATGGAATAAAATTAGTTCATAAATTCTAAAAAATAAAATTTAAAATAAATGAAAATGTAAATTTTTATTATACTTTAACATGAATATTCATATAAATATAGCATTCAAATTTTGATATATGTATGCATTGAACTACATACAGATATTTTAATAAATATTAATTAATGTTATAAACTAGAATATTTATAATAAATTTGTAAAAATGTATATACTAGTATTATTTTCTTTCATAGATTTTCTATTTAAATTTAAGTTTGAAGAACATGTCATTTTAACGAATTATTTACAATTTTTAAAAAATGTATATATAACAAATAAATATTAACTATTGCTCATAACAGAAGTATATGAAAATATCAAATGGCTTACATGTTAAATTTACAATAACAATTAAATATATAAAACTTATTTTTCTAAAATATTTTTTAATATACAGTATATATTACTTTTAAAATTCAATTAATTTAATAAATAATAAATTTATCAAATGTATTAATGATCAATGTTTTTATTTTTCTCCATTTGCTTTTTAAATCATAAGAAATAATCATTGGTTTTCATAAATAATCCTGTATTTTTAAGTTTTTGTTAAATTCTTACTTTTCTTTGTAGTACATGAATATTATATATACATTTATGTAATAATAATCATGAATTTTTATGTTTTTGTTAAATTTTTACTTTTCTTTGTAATACGTATCAATCTGTATATTATTTATATTGTCTACCATATGCAGGTAGTAGGTAAATTTTTTATGATCTTCAAGAAAATAAATACTCATTTTGTATTATTAAAATATGAATATAATCAAAATGTTATTTCATCTTTATTTGTTAATCTTCTCATCGTTATTACCATCACGCATTGTGCTGTCTATAATTTCTGCTACCACATCTGGTGCTCGATTTTCGAAAATGCTAAATATAGAAATATTGCTTTAACTTCAACAATATTAAATTTTATTAAATAAATAAAAATGTTTAATTTTTATTTACAAAACTTTTTGAATAAATTAATAAGATTACTGTTTATCAATTGATAAAAGAATCTGTGAAGTTAAAAATGTGTTGTTATTGTTTCTCAATAATCAAGAATTAAAATTAATTATTTGGAAAAATTATAATAATACTTTACAATTTTGGTTTAAAAAAATAATTTAATTATTGATATCTCATATCTTAATTCATATTTTGGGTATATACATGCTCTTAATTAATTTAATGAGCATATGTATGTTTTCTGTGTGTGCATCTTTAATTTATATTAATAAAGTATATTAATAAACTGCAAGTAATTAATTCTATTACATTCTATAATTATATACAAAGTTATTTTTGCAAGATAATGTTATATATACTCTTAATTATTCAAATTTTTTTATTCAAATTATATTCATTTTATTGGAAAAATAAAAACATTAATGAAATAAAATCAATTTAGCCAGAAATTATTATTATAGTTCGACATTGCAGTTTGAAAATATATTTGAAAAATATTAAGAATACAAAAGCCTAAACATGATCCAGCCTTAACCTGTTTCTGTAATGTTCAAATTGTGCTCGACTAGATTCCAACTGTTCATTGAGATCTTCGTTAGTGCTCTGCAGTCTCCTTGTTGTACTGCTGGTTGCATCCAGGTCATCTTGTGCAATAGTAAGCTCTTTCTTAAGCTCTTCGACCCTCGTTCTTATTCTCTTTACCTCAGATTCATACTGTTCAGAACGCCTCACTGCATGTGATAATTCAGTTGTCTTCTCTGCAAGTATTTTCTTTAGTTTTGCCTTAGACTGCTTAAGATCAATGATCTCTTTATTGCGTTCAAGAACTTCGAGTTGCATCTGTTTAGAGTCGACATCGCAACTAGACATGGGGCGTGTTCGACGACATTCCACTTTTTCTTGGAGTCCTCGTAGCTCGCCTCGCAACTGCTTGTTCTCACGCTCAAGTGAAATCTTCTCTGTTTCTAATCGCTCACGTTTGCCCCACTCAGTTGCATTCTCTGTTTGAAGTCTCTCCAACTCCACAATTTAATGATAGTTAGTCTGGTTTATCTATATTATAGAGGGTGTTGACGTGCAATCATTTGTATATTTTATTAAATAGCACAAGTAGCTTATTAAGTTTTCTTTTTCAGTGATAGAATTATATGAGTCAGCTTAAACGATAAATTAATGAAAATTATTAAGTCACAAAATTTAAATGTAGGAGAAGAAACAATTAATATTATTATATTATGTAATGCTAAAATTGGAAAATTTCATATAATAAAGAAAATATAATATCCAGTCTTAAAAATTTTACATATTAAATTATACATATTAAAAATATTTACATAGTTTATAAATACTTGAGTGAAAAATGTGCAAATAAAACATCAATAATTAAATAAGCTTGGATAATATTTTTATATTTGAGTATAGAATTGAAGTACTTCTTACTACATTTATTTAGTCAAGTATTTAAGGATTCATATATTGTTAATTAAAATATTAAAATTAAATAAAATTATACAGAATTTATATGGTAGTTTAATATTAATTGTTTTTTGTAATTTAATCTATTATTTAATTTAAAATAATTAAAATAGTGAATTTTAAAAGTGAAACTAATACAAATTATAAAATAATTACGTAAGTTTTATGAATATTATTATGCTAAATATTCATTTTCTAGTTACTATGTCAACAAAGGAAAACAATGCACAAAATATTCTAAATTATAGTAGAATATTCTCACACTTTGGTATAATTATTTACATTTTCAGCATGTAAACAAAATTAAATTTCTAAGTTTAATTAAAATAAAGTTCTACAATTAAATAATTTATGAAAATGAATAAATATATTAAACCATTTCAAACAAAAATTTACTGTTATAAATTTTACTATTCTCTCTAAATAAATAATCTCCATCTATTATATTTTATAAGTTCTCTAATATACAAAATTTACATTATAAGTTTTACTATATATATTTATATAATTAATATTTATAATAATATACCTTCATTATAGACTTTTTAAAATTTATTATTAATATATAATATAAAATAAAGATGAACAATCTTACTTCTGTTCGAAGTTCTGCCAATCGCCGATCCATACCTTCCCGATTAGTAGCTTCATCAATTAGATTAAACTGGGCAGCATTTAGTTCACCTTCAAAACGACGCTTTATTTCTAATAATTCTTTTAATGCATCTGCTCGATTGTCTTGTAGTTCTTCACATTTATCTTTTAGTTGAATTATTTCAATTCTTAATTTTTCTATACCTAGATGCAATGAATACTTTTCTCTGAAATATATCAATTTTAAGTTTATTTTTACTGTATACTATAAAAGCTTAACTTTTAATTTGTAAATTTATAATAGTATGGACATTTTCAAAAAATTAATTATAAAATATTTTTAAATAATTTTTAAAACTATATATTTTTCAACATAATTTAACTTAAACTTACTCTCTTTCAATAACTATAGTCTTTGTAGCCTCGTCAAGTTTCAGGCTAAGCATTGATATCTTTTGCAAAAGAATTTCCTCGCTCACCAAACCTATTTGTGAATGTCTTTTAATTTGCATGTCATCAAGTACCTCAACTTCTGATTTAGGCAAGAATCCTTGCTTTTGATAATGGTGTTTTTCCTGTTCTATAGTGTCTTTGTGTGTGGTACAATGTTTAGTGCAATTTTCATCAGACAGTACAGACACTAGATCCTTAGTTTTTATGTCACTGGAAAGTGAATTGAATACTCTCTCAACCTCCTTCTTTAACTGAGCATTTTCTGTCTCAAGTTTATGGATTTCATTTTTGCATGCATTCAGATCTTTTATTGTTACTTCCAATTTAGCTTTCAGAAGCTTCATCTCCTTTTTTGCTTTATTTCGTTCATCACGTATTTCACACCATTTTTCACGCCAGTTGGCTGTACAATCAGACCACCAGCGCATTGTCTTCTCCATCTGTCCTGCTCTTGCTTTTGCTTCCTCAAGTTCTCTATGCATTATTACCTATAATGGATAAAGAATATCTAATTACCATAAATTTGCAATTTTAGGAATCAGTAAATACTTAGAGTTAAATATGTAATAAAACAATAGTTTTGTTCAAAAATTGTATCAAAAGAAATCAAGAATTGCTTGTTAATATGTTATTTCAGTCTCAGTATCACTTTAGAATAATCAATACTATTTTATAAATACAAATTAATTAAAGAAAAAATAATAATGATAGCATAGTTATACATAATAGTTCATAAATATTAAACATAGAATTTAATTATTTTAGAAAATATAGAAATATACAATTATAATGATTACGTTATAAAAATACTCTAAAAATGATGAATAAACTCATATTTTTGTTATTATATACAAGTTTTTTAGATTATTCGTTCATAAAAAAACTGCTGATGAGATAAATATCAATGTTAATTTTATATTTCTATATACTATATAATATTTAAAGTAATAGTATGATTTCTAGTTTAAAACTTAAAAATACATATAAAAAATTAATAAAGCTAAAGGTAAGTAAATAATTATTATTGACTCCATATTTTAGAAATATTGACTTAATTATTTAATATTTTTACTTTGATTATATAAATAATTAATTTGTTTAATATACAATATATTTTAAAAATATATCAAAGCATTTAAAATAAATTTCTATTTTGTAATTTTCTTTATAAATTGAAAAATAATAAATTAAAAAATTAATATAAGCTCTATATAAGTACAAATGAAAATTGGAATTTCCTGTTAAATTCTCGTTTTATTTTTAAATTTTACTTTTCCATGAATCTTTATAAAAATAAAATCATAAATTTATAAGATATTAAAAAATTTATTTAAAAATAATAATATGAAAATATAGTAAATTTATATAAATACTATAAATTTATATAAAACTAAAAATTTCAATATTCTAATACACTTACACTTTATAAATATAATGAAATATGTTTTATAATTAATTTGAAAATAAATATTTCTAACCTCTTTACTTTCCCATTCATTATCAACATAGCGAGGTGAATCCGGTGTACTTGCATCATACTCTTTTAAGTGCCTACGAGATAAAGTTCCACTAGATGATGATTGTGCCATAACAAAAATAATCTTAACTACAAAATATATTATTGATAATTACTGTTAATTTTGTATTTTATCTATTATAAATACACTTTCAGAATAAGCTTTCATACACTTGTTTAAAAGTAAATTTAAAAATAATTTGTATAAATATAATATATTGTATATATTAAATTCTTACCTCTATTGATGCTCACTTTTATATTTCATCATGGGATTTAATCAAATTTTAATTCAACAAAAGTTAAAGAACATAAAGTAATTACAATCTTTGAATTAGCCATCTGTAAATTAAATTTAGTTGGTAATTAATCATCTTGATAATTTTAATAATAAATTATTAAAAAGAATTTTCTATTTTGAATCAACTATCAAAAATTCAGTATTGCTTATAAAAATTTACTTATAAAAAAAACAAACTAAAAATGTTCGATAAAACGGTAGTACATTCATTTTTACTTTGGTTAAACACTAACCCAAAACGTGTACGTAGAGAATTTAGCGCGAAACATTTGAATATGTTAAAAATAATTTTTATTCTTTTTAAATTAAAAACCTCGTCAATATGCTTTAAAATAAGATTAATTTTGTTTTATTTTTTAATCACTATTAATCACTCCTATTTTATTACTGAATTTCATCGTATATCAAGTATTGTTTACATTTTGAAATTTATATAAAATTTACAGAAACAAAGGGTGGGACTATTAATATGAATTCTATAATTTATTAATTAAACTATAACTTTATTATTGGAAAAAAAAATTTTATATTAAAATATATATGCAGGCATATATATTTTGATTTTTTACTAAATTATTCTTAGAAATATTTCTTTATTTATGTTGTCTTGATATACTTTATACCTTTAGATTATATTTACGAATAAATACTCAATGAATAATTTAAAAAAAAAAATGAAATGCGGATTTTAAATTAAGTTAATTGTTAGTACTATAATTATTGAGATTATTTTTAATGATTCATATAATCATATCATAGCAGAATAATTTATTCAAATGTACTAAAAAATGATTATACTAATATGTATAAAACATGTTTTATATATATTAGTATATATATATAGCGTAGTATATGAAATATATTTGCATTACTATAATAATTTAAATACAGGTAACATTTTTATTATTAAATTTAAGTTTCATATAATATATATCTATTTCTAAACATCAGTATTCTTTGAAAGTATTAAATAAAATTGTTAAGTATACAAAATTATAATATTTTCAATTTTTTCAATAAAAGACCATGCAACTATATTTAATTATCTACAACACTTTTCTCCAAATATTAAATTAATGAATAATACCTTTATAGCAATACTCAATTCTCTATCTTTATATTATTATAGTTTGATATATGAATTGTGCAAATAGATTTTGAATATACTTCAATAATATACTTTTTAGATTCAATTATTTTGCTTAAATAAATTGTAAACTACAATTTGGAAAAAATAATTTTATTGTAATATTAATAATTAATAAATGTCTTTGTTTCAAATGTTAATAAATATTATAGAGAATAGAGAATTCATGTATAACTTTTATTATTAAATAAATCAAGAAATTATTGTTTGCAATTGAGTTGTAAATTTAATAGTAAATTTTATTTATTGTGCATTCTGTAAAAAGTAACTTCTTCATTCTTATATACTTATTATGAAGTAAATAAACAATCGTATTAACTTATGAGCAATCACTTAAGCTTTAGTATTTAGTATATAGTATTATACAGTATATAATATTATACTATTATTTTTAATATTCTAAATGAAAGAAAATTGTTTTTTTTTTCAAAAACTAGATTGTTTATGCTTTCAAATTTAAATAAGTATTTCTTTGACGTATTACTAGATATTTAGAACATATAAATGAATAGAAACTAAAAATAAATTGACAATAATGTCTTTAAATTATTAAATATTATTTTATCTTTTTAGTATCTTTCAATATTTTTAATCCCTGAGTTACACATCACAACTATTATACAATAATACATTGTCTAATAACAGTTTGTTTATTGTAATCATGCTGAGGATAATTCGATATGATTTCTTATGAGAATTTGACAGTGTTGATCCAGATGTTTAATTGTCTCAGATAGCTGAGCATTTTCTACATACAATTCCTTAGTTAGAAAATCTGCTTTCGTTAATTTTTCATTCTAAAAAGAAATATTCATTTATTGAAAAATTAAATAATGTTATTTAAAAATTATTTAAATTCAATAAGATAGACATGATATTTACAATTATATAAAATATAATTAATACGTATGATATCACGATTATTAGTTTATATAGAAAAAAGCTACTTGTTGGTTACAATATCAGAATGATTTAGCAGATTATTTTAATATAATGCATATATTTCTCTGTTTTCAAAGAATACATTTTCATAGAATAACAAGTACAAAATATGTATTAAATTTATATAAAAAATGAAATATTATATAAAAATTAAATTTTTTTTTATTATAACTTTCAAATTTAGTATAAATTTATTAAATAAAAATTACATCTTTCAATTATATATATTTTTTTTTAAGTATTACATGTTGAATTTTTAGTATAAAAATAATAATTTATAAGTATGTTATAATAATGAAATGAAAAATAATATACCTGCTCTTTATTTAATTTTATTTGCTCATTAAGTTTTTCTTCGGTTGTTTTGATAAGAAATCGTAAATTTGATGTTTCTAGAAGATGTTGTTTCCATATTCCTATATAACATTATATTGTAAAATTATATGTAATCAAAATGTATGTAATTTAGATTATTAATAATTCTTATATGAAATATATGAAAATAATTTGTTATTTCATATCTATAATAAAATTTTCAACAATTTATTTTACAGGCATTTATTAATAGTGTCTAATATATATATAAAACTTGCAATAATACATTACAAAAATTGTTTGTTAATTTTAATCTTAATTTTAATAAAAATTGTTTACAATGAATAATTTGACTACAAATTCACAAAGATACATTAATAAAAAAATTTATGTGAATTAATTTTTAATATTATATTCACAGTGTCATTATAAAATAAAAATACTGCAATACTAAAAATTATAATACAATAAAACATGAGATATATTATACCTTGTAGAATTTGTTCATTATCTTTTTGCTGAGTTTGATAAAATATTTGAAGATATTTATGCTTTTGTTCTTGAACACATAGCTTTACATATAAATTAGACAACTGATCTTCAGTTGCAAGATGATAAATATTATTTTTATTTATATGTTTAAGGCTCCGCAGTTTCATAATTTCTTGTTTCAGTTTTTCCTTCTCTTTAATAAGGTTACTGTACTCAAGGTTCATATCTATTAGTTTTTGATGACAATAATAATGTTTCTCATTGTCCTCAGTTTTCCGACTCTTCTGTTTATCTTGATGCTGTTGATATTGGGTCTCAATACAGCAATTACAATTATTTTGCACCATTAATTTATGACACTATATAAAAAAAACAATACATATTAACAATTTAAAAAATAGCTAAAACCTTACATGATCAAAAAATATATATATTTTAATAGAGATAAACATATTTCAAAATTTTAATCAAACTAATATGAAATTTTTCAACTAATATTTTATTTTTAAAACATTATATATTAACTTATTTTATCTTCTATAATTTAAAAAATTTAAATATAATAGATTAATTATAGATACATTGGAAATTTTTTTATCATTATTAAAATAAGTATCCAACTCCTTGTAATGTATGAATATTCTAAAATAGAATTGAATTAAATTTTAACGTTCTGCTTATTAACTTAATTGGACTGATATACCTGTAAAAAAAAAGAGAGAGAGAAAGTATATAGTAAAGTACAGCAAGAACTAAAATAATTTACCTGTATACAGTAACACGTTGAATGTAATATTCTTTTTTTAGATAACTTTGCATTATTCTTATTAGAACTGTTAGGCTCCATAGTTCCATTCTTCAAATCTAAATCCATATGCTTAATTGGGAACTGTACCGAGAAATCTGCGAATGACGAAGAATTTTCACTACACAATTTTGCATTAAGTTCTTCGATTTCTCGACCTTTCTTCGCAAGCTCACTCTGAGCATTAGATCGCCAACGTTCAAACTCTTCTTCAAGATCCTGGTACTGCTGTTCGAGATTAATTCGCTCTTCAATGGGTGAAAGTCTACCATCATCACGCGCTTTATCACCCCCACTAAATTGTTCTTCATACTCGGCAATTTTGGATATTAATTCCGTAAACTTTTCATCGCTTATTTTCTGTTCTTGCTCAAAAATTTGACGCTCTTCTTCAAGCTTCGCCGCCCAGTAGTCTTCACATTGCTCGTATTCAGCTTTCAACATCTCTAAACTTTTTTCTAATTCACTACACCTGATTCATCATTTTTTTCTTTATTAAATATTAAAAAATGTATAACTAAATTATATTTACTGAATAATGTAAAATTTTTTTAAATAAAAAATATAATTTTATTTTAACAATAGATATTTATTTAATATATTAGTAAGATGTAAATTTCATAAATTATTTTTCATATTTTTTTAATAAATTATAAAATTAAATACAGAATTGACAATAATATTTATAAATATTTATTATTGAACATTTTAAAAAGAATTTCTATCTTCTAAATAATTTATTTATTGCAAAGAATCTATTCATCGCTTATTTATCTATTTCTTCTTTAATACAAAAATTAATCAAATATAATCTTTCATTATTACTGTGTCGTTACTGTTATAAATTATAAACATTTTAAGATTTTATTGTCAATATTTCATTTCTACTGGAAATTAAACATTATATAAAAAGTATAAAATATTTTATTATTTCATTTTAATGAAATTAAATTCTATACTTAAACTTAATTATTATTCAATCTTCAAAATAATTTATTTTATTCATACCTGTCAACTAATTGTTTTTTTTCAGCTATGTGCTTTAGTTCTTCTTCTCTCAATAATTCAGTTGCTTCAATACTATACTTTCTCACATCCAAATTATTAATAACACATGTTTTTCCAATACTCTTATCTCTTTCCGATTCTTTTCGTGGTGGATAATCTCTCAATCCTGACAATTTATTTTTAATCATACATTTCATCTCCAAATTATCGAAATTACCATCCGATACATTATGCATCATGTCATCGCTATTGGAGATTCTTTTATAATGTTTGAATTTTTCATTTCTAGTAACAATCAAGTCGCAAAATGAATCACTTAAGTGTTGATTGTTTTTTATTTCTGCCTCTAATTTGATAAACCAATAAGTTAATATTTATAAATTACATTTATAAAATAAATATAAAATTATATAAATTAAAATTAATAAATATATTGTATCTATGAAAATAATTTTTTATTTCTATAAAAAATATTTTACGATAGATGACAGCTACATTTAACATGTTCAATGTGAATAATGTGATCTACAAATATTATAAACAAAATATAGTTTTTTATACCAATAAATTTTAACAATTTTGCAATTTTTTTTAATTTTTAAAAGACTTACTGGATTTTTAAATATATTTATTAATAATTTTAATTACTATTAACTTTTAAAAAATATTAATATTCAATAAGATCTTTTAATAAACTTTATAAAGATAATAATTCAATTAAAATTAATACGTTACCTAATTCATTTGCCAGATTTTTCAAATGTTTTTTTTTTTTTGTAAACCTCGGCGTTGTTGATATTTCCAATACATTAGATTCATAAAATTCTAATTCACTAATCAAAGAAGATACTTCATTTCGAAGTATAGAACAATCCGTACAGAATTTTGCGCCAGTAAGAAAATTTCTAAATTCTTGAATAATTTCAGTTAATTTATTAATGCTACTTTCGTATTCAACAACTTTATATTTAAATAAATTTGTTTCTTTATTCGTTTTGAAATTATCCGAATGATATTGATGATGTTTATCTTCATCGTCTGTATCGCTTATTTCTGTTGTTGGCATACTTATTAAACCTGTTATTATTTTAATTAATTCTTTAGATAAATTGATTATATTATTTAGATAATTTTTAGTTATTTTATTTTATAAACAAATTTTCAAAATTTAATTTTTTTTAGAAAATAATTACATCTTAGTATTTAAAATTAGAAAACAAAGATTAATAATATACGCGATTACTTTTAAATGATTTATTTCATTGATATTAATTTAAATTTAATTTAGCAATTATCGCAAATATTTGACAGTCATTTAAAGTAATGATGTAAATAGTTATTTCTTTTCAAATATTTTGATACGTAACTTTAATTGTATTCTATAATAATATTAAAAATATACTATAAATAATGTTATAATATAATAAATATGACAAATATACAAAAATTAGATCATTAATTAAAAGATAAATGCTATTAAATTAATTTGTTTTAATTAATAAAATAATAATATATTATTCAAGTAAGTAAACTGTCTATTTTTGTTTTTCTAATTTATCATAATATACTATTAAGATATAATGAAATATAAAAAAATACCATAATTTTCATCTGATATAGTAGATCTTATTTCTACACTGGACAGAATACTTTTCGTGTCGTCTCGATGTTTTAATATTTCTAATTCAGTTGTAAGCTCATCATTATGGTCTCTTAAAATTTTTGTCTCTGCTTGGAAATGCTTAATATCAGACATTAATTCAAAAAGTTGTTCCTTTTCTCTTGCTTCAATGCTTTCTACCTATGTAATAGTAAATCGATTTTTTTATCAGTAGAAGTTATATTATCTTAGCATCAAAATAATTGAAAAATAATAGGTTAAGCTACAATAAATAAAAAATGAGTGAACAAAGGAAATATTAAATTATTAAAATATAATAAAAGTTATTAAAATATAATAGACAAATTTAACTATTATTAAAATATAATAAAAGTTATTAAAATATAATAGACAAATTTAACAGTCCAAAATTATTGATTTATAGGTTCAGCAAATATTTAATATTATATTACTACATATAATATTACTATAATAATAATTACAATAATAATAATAATATATAATATTATTAATCATGTATTATGTTCTAATTAAGTTTAAAATAAATAAATAAAACATAAATAAAACTTAAGAAAAATAAAATTATTATAAAACTAGTATTTAATTAAATCCAAATAAAAAATGATAAATGTATTGGAAAGTTTTCTTTTAGTTGTAATATAGTAATACATAATTATATGTACTATATCGAAAAAATGTTTTCAATAATAAAATATCAATTTACTATTTTTATATTAATAAATATTTATTGATCTTCGAAATTTAACATTGTCAATCTCTTCACACAAGTTTTTAGGAGCAGATGCGGATAAACAAATGTAATGACAGTCAATTATCTGTCAAGCCACCTTGTAGGAGATATTATATATTAATAATAATATATAATAGTAATATTGCTAATATTATTAATAATAAAATGTAATATAATTCTCAGAATTTCAAATGCATTACTTTTAATTTATCTAAAAAAATTCATAACTATTGCATGGCACAAATCTGATTTGGTAAATTTATTTAGTTTTTTTATATTCTCGCAATTCTTTATAATTAGTTTGTTATCAAATTTTTCATTTTTTCAATATTAAAATTATTGTTTTTAAATATATGTATAATTAAATTTCATAATTTTCTTATATCGATTTTCTTAAATTGTTTTTCATATCATAAAAAATATTGGTCTTGCTGATTTTAAATATAAATGTATGTTAGTCGATATTAAAAATTCAATAATTGAACAATACAATTGTTTATTTCGAAAATAATTATAAAAATTAATATTAATAATGATATTTAAGAGTTAAGAAAATGTTGATACTTTTCCTTTTCGCGCATATATATATAGATACACTCTGTTATGCATCGACCCACCCATGCACAAGCACGCAAATTTATCACTCATTTTTAATATATTAAAAAAAAACTTTATTATATATAAATATTTAAATAGAGGAAATCAAATATGTATTGCAAAAGGTCAATCTATTGCATTAAATATATACGTATTTAATTTAATAATTATTATAATAATTGTTATAATGCATATTTATTATTCATATAAATATGTTAATAAAATTCACTTTAACATCTTTTTAAAAAATTATCATGTCGGTAATCTATTAAATTCAAAATATTAACTATTTAAAAAATTTAAATAAATAATTAAAATACTATTAATTAATTAATTATTAATTTAATTACTATTTAAATACTATTTAAATACTAATTAAAAAACTATTTAAATAAATAATAATCATAATGTACGAGTAGAAAAAATATACTTAAAAATACAATAATTTTGTTACGAGAAGACAAAAATAAGAATTATCTGCATTTGAAAATTGTTGATAATGAATGTTTACAAAATTAAACTCGTCTTGTTTAATCAATATTTTTTATAACACGAAACATATATTGTTAAATATAATATCATCTAGCAAATTATTAAAACTTACAAATTCTCTATGCTTTTATATGTATTTTTATTTAAATTGAATTTTAACCTCATAATGAATATAACTGAATATGATATGTAGGCAGTATTTTTGAATTTTCAATATTTTATTCAATACCTTTAATATGCAATTAGGATGAAATTTCAAACAAATCAAAACGTATATAGTTATATTTAAATGTTTTAATTTATAGTAGATAAAAAATAAATTCTAATAAATCCAACTTAAATATTAATTTTCATATTTCATTTATATTTCATATTTCATGTATATTTCATATTTCATTTACATTTCATTTTTCATTTAAATTTCATATTTCATTTATATTACATATTTCATTTATATTTCATATTTTTAATTGATATACTAATTTCAAAAGACAATAAGTATTCTCTAAAAATGCAAACACTGCTAGTATACAATCTAACCTGATCATGTGTAGCTGCTAGTTGTCGAATTTGCAGGGAAAGTTGATCATTGCAAGTTTCAAGCTTCCCAATTTCTTCATTCTGATTTTGATTCTCAGTCTCTAATAATCTAAGCTCCTGTAATACCGTCGCCAACTCATCTCTGATCCTTTGCTCTTCCAATTGAGATGAAACCAACTGCTCTTCTAATATTCTTAATCCGTTCGAACTACGTTCGCGTTCGAGCTGCAGCTGTTTTGTTAGTTCTTTAAGTGCTTCGGTATGTTTAATATCTAATTGTCGGAGTTGTTCCAGGCTAGATTTATCCATACGTATTTGATGTTCATCGATTTCTTGGGCAAGAAGATTTGCTCTCTCGTTCGCTTCATTGATGTCTGCACGTAATTTGTTACGTTCACAGCATAGATGCTCTACGGAAATACTAACAAATAAATTTGTTTAAAACAAAGAACGTTCGTATTGAATTTTAATTACGAAAATTTTAAGATAATAATGATTAAATTAATAGATTAAATAATTTTATATTTATACATTCAATTAATCAATATCTTAAACATCTTTAAAATAAATTAATTATTAAAAATAAAAATTCAATTAAGCTTTTTGATTTTTAATTAAATATTACCAAATTTATTTGATTTGTTTCGTGTTTCGAAATTTTTTCCAAAAAATAATAAATAAAAATAAATGGTAAATTCATTAAGAATATATTATTTTTTAAATAATTCAGTCAAATGAAAATAAGACTATGAACAAAACAAAATTGTAAGAATAAAAATATTTAAAACACAAGATATATATTTTGTATAAATAATTTTAAAATATTAACCAAATATTATAAACAAATGTTTATTAAAAAAAATAAAAAATAAAAAAGGTGGTTTTATTTTATAAGGTAATAATTATAAAAAGTAAATCCAACGTATAAGCGCTAATAAAAACCGAACATTTTACGAAATTTATAATTATACAAAAAAATTTTTTAATTTTTATAAAATATTCATAAAATTATAAACAATCGGATTACAAATTCATTCACCATTTCAATAAATTCATATAACTGTGACAAATTTCAATTTTTAATGAAATCTTTAATATTCAATGCTAATAATTTCCAAATTCAAAGAATAAGAAATTTGGTTTATCTCTACCTAAAACAATATATAATTTCAATGCCAAAAACAGTTTTTATCTTTCTAACATGCACACATTTGTACACAAAATAGTATGTATATATAATAAATTTTTTAAAAGAATAATGATACATTATTTACGATGTCTGAATATACTGAAAAAATTGGGTAAGCATCTATTGTTTTTACTTACGTTTTATTTCAATAATGTTAAATAACTTTGTTAGTGAGTTGAATTTCAATTGTATGAGATAATGACTTACCCATATATTCCTTTATATACGCAAAGGGGCTATGGTTAACAAGCAATGGGCCACTCGAGGCTCGTCGAATTTTGGCTTTTCACGAGTCGGCCCCTATACTCTTTCTTCTTTTTTGTATGCTGTCAACGACAAAGTGAGTAAATGAAATTAGAAATAACAAGTATAAAATGATTCAGAAAAAATACAAAAATTGATATGCTTTAAAATTTATAAAAAATTTTGAAATCTACCTGAATGTTACAATATAGAAAAGAATTAAGTTTTAATATTACTGCGTAATCATTAATACATATAATATAATGTAGCAATGAGTATTTATAAATAGATATAAATGCGAGTCACTTCGAATAACAATAAACAAAATAAGCACCGAGTAACTACAAAGAGCCCCAAAGAATAACAAATAACCGTATCAGAGTTATATATATATATATATATATATCTATATCTGTAACAAATAAACTATGTACATTAAAAAATATAAATATTTATATTGTCAGTTTTATGGTTAAACAAGAGAAACTATATTTCAATAATATCCTAAATATTTTTATTGCATAAATATTATTATTATAACTTTTACAATTTTCTCTGATATTTAATATATAAATTCAAATATACAGATATATATGATAATGTATGAAGTTAACAAAAATGTTAAATATAAACTCCAAACAAAATCAATAAGATTTTAAAGGCTAATACTGAACTCTGTATACGATTTATTACTGCAATTTTAGTGATCTATTTGTATAACTAAATTACGTAATTGGAATAGATAATTACGCTTAGAATTGAACGAAAAATAACAGAATATTCTTGTGAAAATTTATCAACATTTTCATTTTAATCCTCCTTGAGAATGGATATTTTCAAATTTTAGTTTAATTATTTATCATTATTTCACGTTTTATATCTCAATTGTTAATTATAAGTTATCAGATCAAAATTAAGATCGAGAAATTAAGAGTGCATTATAGATAATGCACCTTTGTGTATTACAAAGGTAAACAAATGTTAAATATCTGAAATTAGCATTGGAACATTGTAGGTTTCAGGGATAATAAATGGCAGCTAGTTATACAGTTGTACGATGTAATTCTAATTAACATAAGCAACATAAATTTCACTCGTAGTCTCAACTTTGTTACATTGAGAATCATACTGTTTTATAATTCTCTTTATACGATTATACTTTCTATACAAAACTACTTCAATCGAAAAGACTAAATTAAAGAGTCATAGTTGCACCGCTCGGAAATATAATAAGTATTCAAATAACTTTAAAAGAAAAAATTTAGTATCGGAATAAAGCCAAAAGTTAACAACCTGGGAAGTATCAACAGCATAAAAAGTAACAAAGCCGATAATATGATTTGATTATAAAAGCAGATTTAATAGGGTTAAATGCAATGGTAAGGATAACAATTATGAAACAATACTACGAGAAAAAATATTAAATTTAAAATTCGTAAGGTGACACAACTAAATTTAAATGACTATAATTGGATTGTGAATTTCTTCCGTAAATTTTATCAAAGAAAAATGGCTTTGAGTGCACTGTTTGAATCATTTAAACATATGTAGTATTACGAAATGTATAATACAAATATTTTATACAATTTATGCTAGTAAGTAATAAATCTTGTAATTATACAAAAAGTGTTCATTTTCATGTTTATAAATAAAACGGTATGCTTACATATACTTTTTATGAGATATTATTAGCTTAATTTTGTTTCCTAATTATAAATAAATTAATCTAAGTATTATATTACTTTTTTGTCAAAGAAATAAATCCCATTTGTCCATGTATATTATTAATACGTATTTCGATTCATAATATATATGATTAGCAATTATTTTTAGTAATAGTAAATATAAATTTAATATAAATATACATTTATATATATATATGAAAATTCATTAAAAATGCAAACATAATCCAATACAGATAATTATCCTAGTAATGCTATGAAATATAGCATATGGACAAAAAATAATGGATGTGAAAATTATTGTCATAAATGTAATATGAATTTGAAATATTAAGTATAACACAAAATATTAAAAACAGATTTTTATGAAAAATATTAAAAGCGATGAAATATAAATAATTAAGTAAATAAAATAATTTATAAAAAAATTTTAAGTTTTCTTGTTTATAAACAAAAATAAATTATTAATTTTTATAAAATTGCATATAAAACTTACATTACATTAAAATATATATAATATAAAAAAAAATAATGTGTATCAATTTTAAGCTAATTATAAGGATTTAATCTTTTTGTTAAATATATATTTTCAAATATATATAACAATATACATAAATTTAAAATTAAAATTTATTGCAAATATCATAAATAATATATTAAGTCTTAATAAGTATATAAATTTCTGGTATTTTAATATTTTAAGTTTAATTTTAATAACAAAAAGTAGCATTATTTTCTTACACCGCTTTTATAATAAAAATTATGCAATAGATATTATTCAAAAGATTTAAGTAATATTAAATTTTATTTCTTATAAAAAATAAATAGTAAGTACTTTTTAAACTATTTGTTTTAAATGTATCAGTAGTTGCATCCCTACACAATATAATTTTATACAAAACGTACTAATACTAATAATTTCTGGTATTATTATATTGTAAATTATTAAAATTAAGGTTAGTTAAATATCTAATAATTTTTTTAAATAATCGTTATTCTACTATTATAGTTTATATTTTATTAATATTAAATATATTTCGTGAGGTACTTACATATTCCATATGATAATGCATATATTGGAAAGATAAAAATACTTTTTGGCAATGAAATTATATGATAAATTGTTAGAAATACAACAAATTTTAAGAATCTAATCTTTATATATATTAATTTATCGTTTAAAAAAATTAGATTTTCATTAACATTTTAAATTTAATAACTTCACATTTATGAGTTTAAATATATATTATTTTCTACTAAATGATAAAACAAAATGTTTGGTAAAGTAATATTATATGATATTGTATATGGTATAATTTTTTTAATAAAACGAATATTGTAAATTACTTTAAATTTTTAACTTCTTCTTGATAAAGAGTCAATGTTCCTTTTAATAAGCGTATGTATTCTTCTACACCTTCCGTATGAGATTCATTATGATAAAGTTTTAGCTCTGATGATAAAGCATTTGATAAATCAATAAGATTAATTGTTGGGGCATCAAATCCCAATTCAAGTAATAGAGAATTAGCTTCAGACACTCCAGTTACTTCCCATAAGTCAATTATGACATTTCTTAAAACATATCTATTAAAAATAAAATTTATTGTTACAATTAATCTATAAAAAAGATTCATTGTAATATAGTTTTAACATAAGATTAATAATCGTTAATATATATGACAAAGACTTTTACCCAGTATGATCATAAACCAATTCTTTACAACAATCTGACTTAACATGATCTGCATGTAAATAAGTAGACCAATTGACATTCGTCTGTTCCAAAAATGTATTATTGGTACTTTGAAAAAAATGCAGGAATTCTTCAAGATTAATTAACCCATCACAATCAATATCAAGTTTTTTAAAAATAAATTCAATTGTCTAAAACAAAGTAAGAATATACATTGCGTATCGATTATTAAGCTAAAAAATAAAATTTACAAAAGAACTAAATTTTATTAAATTTCATATAATTCTAAATATTAAGAAAATTTTATAAAATGTTAAAATGAAATAAATTAATAATAATAATATAGAATATTAACCTATCATAATAATATTAAATTTTTTATACAAAATATTAACTTGCCTCCTTTGGAAGAACAAAACCTCTATTACAAAAACTATTTATGTCTTCTAATATTAAAGAATTCTGATTACTCCATGTTTCCTGTAATCTTCGTTGTTTAAAATTTTTGTCTAAAACAGAAATATTATGAAATTTTTTGATTACTTTTTATTGAAAAAAAATCCATCTATTTACCTATAAAATAATATAAAAAAGAAAAATATATATTTAAAAATTTAATTTTAATTGTTTATATTATTAGTCTAATTATATAAACATAAAATTTCAAAATTATATTATTAAATATTTTATTTAATTATTATCAAAATTATTTTTATTTTAAAAAATTATTCAGATATTTTAATAGTTTTATTAAAATCAGTGTTAACTAATAAATCACTCAATTATAATACGAAAGTAAATAAGGAACCAGATTCAAAATATATACCAATTTGAAGTTGTTGACATTTCATGGCCTCTGATTGTTTCTTCTCTATTAATTGATGGTTATGTAATGTACACATTGTGCTGTTATACGTTTCTGTTTCACTATAAACTTCTTTTTCTGGTCCATTTGTTGGTGCTTCTTGCGATTTACCTAATAATGCAAGAAAACTATTTCTAAATTCATAAAATGTAATTGATCTATGAAACATATTTATTTCAAGTGACTCAAATATTGCATCTTTATGATTTTCTTCTAGTTCAAGTTTACTACAAAGTATTAACAGGCCCTTTTTATCTAGTTCATTTTGTCCATCTCCTAGGCAGCTTTTAAAAACTGCAAACAGTTGCTGCTCATGTGGATCACTAGGTTCTTCCATTTCATGCCTTTTTCCAATTTCTACTTAATATTTAATATTTAATTTTTTTAATAACTAAATTAATTTGATTTATAAATTAAAATTAATTATAATATAAAAATAATTTAAATTGACATCACTTAAATTAATTTTTATTTCAAATTTCTTTGAAATAATTTTTTATTTTATTTACCTTGATATTATTATTGTAAACTCAACTTAAGCATAATAACAATTATTTAAATTCATGATTTTTAAATATTTATATTCTTTTTATAATATTATAAATATATATTTTTTATATTTAAGCTTTATTTAAAAAAGAAACGAAAAGTTTGATAATTATTAGTATCACTATAAATATAATTATAATACTCTCAACTTATTTTAAATATCACAATTAATACTAAGTGTTAATAAACAGCATTATAGTAGATACTAAAGCTTTAAAAAACTATTCTGTAAAACAAGTTTTGTTTATAATATATTTTATTTATTTTTACAAAACAAATTGTTTTATTTATGATTAGCTACTCAAAATATTAAAAAATAAAAATATTATTTAAAATATTACTTAATCTTTCTAAATAAGTAAAGAATATTTAATGGAGTAAAAATGGTTCTAAATACTTGATAAAGCTTATACAAATAATCCAATAATAATCATTAATACTGATTCCAATAAAGGTAATAAAATATCCACATATATACATATTCATCAAATAAGCATACGTAGTTTTTACTCCATATCAAAACCGAAAAACTGATATAACTCCAACATTGAAAATTAAAAATTCATATTTTACCCTTGAGAAAATGTCCTCAATATTATATACACATTCTCATTATTTAAAGCAATCACAACTTTTAAGAATATGAATGCATATATTATTCTTCATTCACTTCATAAGTTCGACCACGAGAGAAACAAAAATTGATTCTGATAAGGTAATGACAAGAATGCGCAGAACTTCCACAAATATTTAGCATGCTTTAAGAATTTGCATTACATTTGTCAAATCAGCTGATTTTTAAAATTTTTTTACAAGACTACAGACATGATGCTACTGACTAATCTTACTGACAAGCCTCACAAGACTCTATTTAAAAAAACTCCAGCATATAATTGTTAGTTTAATAAAAAGAGAACTCATCTTTTTCACTACATTCATTTTTAAAGCAATACATGGATGCGTACAACATTATATGAATCACGTCTCAAATAGCATCTTCAGATATCAATTTATTCCGAAAGAGGGCGCGAAGAAGATATTTATTTTATGTGGTTCACTTGAAATATTTTATTTTATTTTAACATTTTTTATTTTAATGGGTTGTTTCTATATTTTTTTATTTTTTATTGTTTTTTAAATATTTTTTAAATATATTCTGATTTTTCGTTTATTTTTTACCACAGTAGGAATTTGAGTTAATACGCAGTTTAGTATACAAGGTATATAAGGTATATAAGTATATAAGATAATATTCATACAATATTTTCGATATTATTATTAATTTTAATTTCAATATCTTATGAATCTTTAAATATTTAAATTTAATTAGATAATATAAATAATACAAATATTGTAAAAACAACTTCAATTCATATGACTAGTATTCAAAATCATTTAATTAATAGGACAATAAAATATACTATAATTACTTATCATTGTATGAATAAGTATTATTTATATAGTTTTAGCTTGCTAATCATAGAATACAATATTTTCATCTAATTTTTTTTTAGTTTTTTTATAATATTCTGTTTTTATTTTACCTTGAAAATTGGTTATAAAAATCAAATCAAATTCAAAAAGAAAATACATTCTCATGCTTATAATGAGATTGATTAACGAGTAAAAAAGTATAATGAAAAACCAATTAATAATTAATAATGAATATATATATATATATATATATATATATATAGAATAAACAATTTAATAATCCATAAGGTTTAATAATTGAATAATTAATTTAAAATATTTGCATTATTATACAAAAATAAAGTCCCTTTAATTTAATGAAAAACAAATAACGTAACAGAAATATATAAGTATTTATTTTATAAATCTATTAAAATGATTAATACTACTTCTATTTTCAAGTTATTTAAATATTACTTCATTTTTTCAATGATTATATTAGTTAATTTGAAAAATAAGGTTTAGTTATAAACCTTTAAGAATATATTATATAACTATTAATTGAAATATTATTTGGATTTATTCAAAAACTACGAATTAAATTCATAAGTTGTTTTTTATATACTACTATACTAACCAAGAAAATTATAGAATTTTCATATTTTCGTAATATTATTTTTAAAATGAAAGATGTAAAAATATTGAGATATCAAAGATTTTCATCTATTTTAAAAAAGTGCTTTAACGATTTTAAAATAGATAAATGGATAAATGGATGACATTTAAAATATTCTTCAGAACATTAAATATTCAAGCAATTCCATCTATACTAGATAATCGGATTTTAAAGTGAAAATCAAAATTATAACCTTGTTATATATAACAAACTTATTACTTCGACATTTTGAATATCATTCAATCAATATATATAATATATTTAGTGATATTATCGAGCTATCTTCTACCTAGCTCTTGTGAGCTCAGCGTTACCTGAATCGACGGCTTACTGATAGGATCATCTACTTGACTGTATGCACTCCCCGATGTTAAACAGGATGGATATAATAGGAGTGATGTTGGTGGTAGGGTTGATTAAATCGTTAAACATGTGTCTATGCCTTTTACTAATTGTTTAATAATATTTGCTCTATTCTTTTGCACAGTAGAGGGTATAATTATTGTACGTGTTGTGTATGTAATATTGCAGAAGTCGCAAATGATCGGCGAATGGTAATCGATAAAGGCCTTGACGCATTAACGGAGAATCAATGGTATTCGAAACTCCGTCGTGCGGCTTAGCCCCTTTTTAACTACGTTGGAATGACAAAAATTCGTTGTATTAAGGGTTCAATAGCACGATGACCCTACGTTGTTTCTCTCTCTTACGTACTGTGTAAGTAATCCCAAAGAGACCTTACCCCTCGCGAGCGGATTATATGTTCCAGGCGCGGATGCGCGGAAGAGGGTAGTTTCCCTCTTCCTATGTTGCTGTGAAAGCCTCAGCAGTTCCCTTCATCTACGTGTTTGATGAATGGTTACTTCACTTCAGGGAGTGCGTTTTCTTCGAAACCTTTCACGGCGGCGCTTAAACCAACCTTCGTTACCTTGTGGCGGCTTCGGCCAGGATTCTCAAATGAAGATTGAATGTTAATCGAAGACAACCAAAATCGCACTTTTATACGTATTTCCGAACATATATACATATAATTTATAAGTAAAATATTTCTAAAATTCAAATTACCAATCAAACAAACTTTTGAAAATCAAAGTTGATTCATTTTCATTGCACTCTTAGTTTAAAATTCATCATACTTATAGCTACTTCGTTATAATACATATATATACAAACAAATTTTTTTAAAATTATCATTTATTTTAGAATATATATAATCGTTTTTATGAAAATTAATTATGTATCTATCTATTATTCTATAGTTGTTCTAAAAAAATTTCTTAAAATAATTTCCAGATTCATCCTACCTTTATTACGTAAATATAGTGTTTAAAGACAATTGTTTTATAATTATATAATTCATTAAACAGTAATTTTTATTTCTTATTGAAAATAGTATTGCCAAAGTAGATGGGAGAGAGAAAGAAAAAGAAAGAGAGAGTAAGAATTAAATAAACCAATGATATTTGACTTTGGTTTTATTGTATACTTGAATTTTTCTATCAGACTTCGTGTATGGTTGTTAAAAGAAATAAGCACACACAAAAAATAATTATAATGCCTTGAGAGTTATTTATTGTTGTGATAAAGTAATAGTATATACTCGAAAGAAATAGTTCTATTGTACATATATATAAAGTTAAAGAAACGCATAGTTTTTATATTAAACAAATAGTGCAGAAATTTTCATGCATTTGAAACAAAAATGATAACAGTATTGTTAACTACAATAAAATAAAATTTAAGTAAACAAAACAGAAGTGTTAACATAAAAATTTAAATTCATAGCTTAATTATTGATAAATTGATAAATTGTTAATTATTGAGTAAAGAATTGATAAAAAACAACAATTTATCCTTCGTATTCACACTTCAAGAAATCTGTTTGGTATTTAAACAGGATGCGTGAATCTCTCCTCTTTGTAGTGGAGAGTCGTAGATAGTGGAAAGGGAGCACTAGCTGGTTTATGTAAAAACAATGTTAATTATTTATTAAAAATTAAGAAATAGAGTATTGATGAGTGTTCGACCTCAGGGTGTATTGCTGCGGTTGCGAAGCACACAAAAACGTACAGCCAGCATTTCAGCTTCTGAGCTCCTCGGTCCCTGCGTGTTTTGTATCAGAATGGGCCGGCATAATTGACTCCAGTGTGCGTGAGTGGTCTTGATGGCGTGACTCGAGCAGCGGGTAGTTGGCCCATCAGTTACTGGGCACGGATTCCTCGCTGACGAGCATAATTTACCCACCCTGTAACGTGAGTTCTAATAGGAGCTTGTCCGCCGATGATTCAATATTGTTGTCGGATCATTGCTAGCGTGAGTTGTTTGCCTCCGTGAAGAGTTCTTTGGTGTGCGTCAGCGATTAGAGTATCGGGGTAGGATAGCTTGATGTTTGTTTTCTTCTGGTAAAGCGGTCTCGTCGAGTCGTCCTCCAACACAAATGACATCCTCATCGACGAGGTAAGCTTGCAAACGACTCATAAAATGCTTGGAGGAGAACTTCTCGTGTTTTTGGAATTTGTTGAGCTCACGAGGGAAGAAAACAGCCTGGGTAGTTCTTATCCAATACATTCTTGCTTGATTCAGTTTCTCTCTTGTTATGTACTCAGGAGCTGGGTTATTTTGCTTTGATCTCAGCAGGTCTAGATAATTAATACAGCGCGCAGTGATTCGGAAGTGTATGAAGATCAGAAAACCTTTTTATGGCTTGCCATGGGTAATCTGGCGTTAGCACAGCTAGTAACGAGCGGAAGTTTTTGCGTGCCTCTTGTATGCACTCCTCGTTCTCTCCATACGGTTATTTTGGCCAACGGCTTTTGTCGTATATCCATGGTGGTCCATTACACCATAGTTTGTGGTCTCTCAGTTATATACCTGAAATGCCTCTGGTTGCACAGTAAGCGGGATTTGATGTGCCAGGGACATGTAGTCAGTCTGCATCAGGGCAGACTTCTTGTAATTGGCTGACCCTGTTTCCCACGTACTCCAGTCCAAGGTGATCGTCAAGTCCGTACACATGTATGTAGCCTTTAAGTTAAATTTTAATATATCTTGACAGTGGTTCATTAATTTTGAAAGAAGTAATGCAGCAGATAATTCCTTTCTAGGATTGGTTAGTTTTTTTAATGAAGCGACTCTAGTTTTAGAAGAAAGTATTGTAGTTTCAAACGTGGTTCTATTGTAGACGGCAACGTAGATCACTGCTGCCATGGCTAATTCGGATCCATCGGAGAAACCATGTAGTTCGACCACAGAATCACTCCACGTTTG
>JAPYYT010000729.1:0-68066 GCA_030522565.1 Ceratosolen corneri | reverse complement strand
AAGTCTTTCTGTTGGAACGTCTCATATGTCATGATTGCCATACTTTATTTACAATCCCAGTGTTTCCAGCAAAAGCGGGGTAAGCTTTTGAAGTGCCAAACGTGTGGCAACACAGCCCCCTGCCTCTGTCGTCTCGGTCTTCGCCCCCTCCCCCGCCCCCTTGCCTAAATGAGAGGACCTTCTTTGTTCTTTCATCTCATCAACGTAGGGAAATTCGTTAGACCCCCCACCATGCATCCCTGGCGGCCTACCTAACCCTTCGACTATAAAATAAGACCGCAATCACGCCGAGGCAGAAGTTTTTCTCCAATTGCTCTACGTTTTCGGAAGGGTCTCCAGTGCAGCAAGTCGTCTTATATACGAGCAGTTCCATCGCCCAGCGTCTGGATTCGTACTACAAGAAGCTTCACCCAGACGGTGAGCAAGATACTTAGCTCGCGGTTGTATCCTTCCCATCCTGGACGGAACTCCCGGGTGGAGCGCAGAAGAGAACCACGCAAAAGAGGCAAGTAGCAACACGGTTTCACGTGTCCGCGTACTGCATGTAGCCCTGCACCGCGTTTCCCATAAAAAAACCCATATAAGACCACCACGCGGCAAATCGTCTACGCGTAATTAACAATCATTACTAGACCATCGCCGCTATTCTATTTCGGACAATATAAATAACTTTGAACTCACGCCAAATTACAGACAGTAAACCAATGCGTGATCAAGTGCGAAAGTGCGGGATAACATTATAACATAAAGGCAATCGTAACAATCACACCTTGCGTAACGTGTAAGTACGGCAATCACACTGTGCACAAACAATCCGCGCAACGCGTCGCGTCAAGGTGCGGCTCTTCACTTTTTTGTATAAACAATAGTATTATTAATCACATTAATAATTGCGCTCTTTTCTTATTATTATTACTAGTTCAATAAATACAACTTTTGATCGGCAGTACATACGATTCTAAAAAATCCTACGATTTTTTAACCCTGCTATCTCAATCCTTCCACTATCTGCTTCTCCCTCACATATTAGTGGGAGAATTCACACTCGGGTTCGCGCCCGAACAGTTTTAGGTAATTATTCATAATTATATTATACTATTGGTTTGTATTATTCGTGTATTAATAATTTGTAAATTGACAAGGTATTCTTTATAGTTGTATAAACTTTCTGCTTAATTACAATTACAATTAAATGTGCTTTCACTCATTTTTTGAGTTTGTATAATAAATATTAGGTCAGCTAGTAAATAAGTATTATATTGTATTGGAGAGATTACTTAACGGACTATCATTAGTTTTCAAATTGTAATATCTAAAGTACTTGGAAAACAATCATAATCAACTTATTAATCATTGTACTTATCACTCTTATATAACTAAAAATATTATAATTAATTAGCATTAAATTTAGTTGACTAATGTATATTCGATTAGTAAATATGACAATTAATATATTATTTAATAGTATACTTACTAAAGTGAATTTAATATTTATTTTATGTATAATATTGATTTAGATACTTTGAGCAACTAATAGTTTCTGTATTTTAATTTTTTTAATTTCCCATTAAATTATTTTTTTAATTAGTAATTTTATCTTTGATTTGATTGATTCGGTGATATATTGACAATAGTTATATTTAATTTACAATTACTAGTTAAGATTTCTTATATTTAAAAATAATAGTTTAATAGATTTCATATATCTTAAAAAACATTAATAATAGTAATACAAAATAATATTACTTATGCTGAGTATATAGCCATAACGGTTATAAAGAAAATCATCTTTATTAAAACGAATAAAATTTATTGTAATATAATTAAGAACACAGTTTAAAATAGTAACAATTACAGCAGTTTGTTTATTATTTTATCATTTTGTTTTTAGAATAAGTTCTGTAATATTATAATAAATTCATTTTATTTCTATAATAAATTCTATAATTTATTCTATAATGAATTCAATTTAAGCTCCAGTATTTTTTTGTAATCTTTTACACATTATTAGAATAATTAGGAATTCTAATATAATGAATAAATTATAGGTTTAAAATATTATATTAATTAAAAATATTTGTTTATTGTTTATTACATAAAAACAAACAAAATTTCATACAAAACATTAATAACAAATTATCAGCAATATTAAAATAGTAAATAATTTGCACCAATTTGAAGTTTGTTACAGCTATTTATTGTAAGAAAAGAGTTATAGTCACTAAAATTCGAGATTTCTTTTATGGAACGTCTTATGTAATATGATATGCACGAAAAACATAAAGTCTTGACGTGCGTTCATTTTTTATTTCTCCTCCTGCATACCTGTGGCTACCTGAAGGTATAACTACCTGCGACGCACCGTCTCCCGTCGTCCAGGAAGAAGAAAGAATAGCGAGTGAGGGGGGAGCGAAGAAGGGATGAAAGGAAAGACCACGAAGCTCATTTAGTGTACTTCAATCTTGATCAAAAGGATAAGTTGAGGTGCATAGGATGCATTGAAACCTAGATGGAGGAATATTAAAAGAGAGGCCAAAGGATCCAACTCACTCCCAAAGGAGCTAGTTCTACATTTCGAGAGAGGAATATTGATTCTGATTAGTAACAATTTCACGTTTATTTAGAACATTCGTGTCCTGTACTTTATTTATGCTTCCGCATAAATGATGAAAACTTATGAGCTTTGGTAAATTGGTTCACCATACTATTAGTAAGTTGTGCCGGACATCTTTCAATATGTACCGACAATACACAAACTGAACGTATACGCATTAAATCTCTAATTTTATCGACACTCACTTTGTTGGATGATCCGTTTAGAATATTACGTGTCGATATCACATTATTAAAAATTAAAAAATATAATTCATCAATAAAATACTGATGATTCACAGGCTATTTTTAATAATTTTTTATAGTTGCACGTTGTTTGAAATGCCATTGCCTATAAAGGTAAGAGTCAATCAGTTTAGATTTTTAGTGTCCATTCAAAGTTTGAATATATAGCTTTAGTTATACATTCGTGTCAAACATTCAAAGCATTTACAGAAAAAAAAAAAAAGATTTGACTATTGTAGTAAGTAGTATTCATTTAGTTTGTTAGGAGTTAGTTACAAAAAGATATAATTGAGTATTTTCTATGTGTGTTGAATCTGATTATGGTTAAACATGCGTCGCTTAGCGTATCCTTAACGAGTTGCATAGTAATATTTTAATTAAATAAAGTACATTTAATATTTTATTGTAATTAAAATACGAAATATGATTAATCATTTTAATGAAAATTTGTACTAATAAATTAAAATTACTACTGGTTATTTAAAATGTTTACATAATTTTTAAGTTAATAATATGTAAAATACTTTTTACGTAATATTTGGGGAATAAAATTTTTAAATAGTTAATAACTTGTATCAAACTTCAAATGACTTACAATAGTATTATTTATTTTTAATACGGTGTGTAATTATTGTTTCATCAAAATTATTAAAAAATATACGTTTATTTCAACCCTAAAAATGTATGGCAATGAATTCTAAACTAATATATTTGTTACGTAAAGTAATTTTCGTTATTAATGTGAATGATCAATTAATTTATCATTCTGTAATCAAAACCACTAATGCCTTGGTTAATGATTTAATACGTATACATTTTATTATTGATTCCTTTTTTTCTTTTAAAAATAATTGATAGCTTAATAACCTAATTAGGTTAATATAATATTGATAATATTCTAATTATTTTACTATTCTATTTAAAATAAGAAAATATTATAATAAGATTCTGTCCAGTTATATAAGTCGGAGAAAACGTATGTTTCTTATTTTTTGTCTTTTTTAAATGTAAAACATACAATATTGTTATTAATTAAATTTCTTCATTTATAGAAGTATTTATGTATAGAAGTAGTATATATTATTTAATAACAGTAAAACAGAAATAAATAATCGGGTGACTTCTATTTTTCTGTAGTATATTGTTGGTGTTTCCTACAAGCGATCATATACATTTGAAGATTATAATTTATACATATGACGAGTGTAATCTATAATATTGAATTAACCTGTATAGCCGTACTGATAAGTTCAGTAGGTTATCCCGTGATACTCATACTCAGAAATAGAAACAGAAGTATAAACAAATATATATGTGTTTTATAATATATATTAATACATGTACGGCATAGTATTTTTAGTATGGATGATTGATTAAATAAAAATTTAATATTAGAAATATGTTCTCTGAATTTCTTATATTTGGTACTTTTGGTATTCTTATAATTTAAAAAGTTTAATATTTTGAAATAGCAAAATTAATGGAAAAGTTTTAAATCAAAACAAGAAAAAGTTGCACCACTTCATTTCCTTATATTTATAAAGTTATTTTGTAATAATTTTAACAATATTATATATTAATTTTTTATAATCAAAATAAAAAATTAAAGATTTTAATATGTACATTTGATTTCGCTAAATTGTTTGTTTTCGCGTTTACATTAGAATTAAATTAAGAATACGCGGGTAAACTTTAAGATAATTCATAAGACGTATTGATAGTAGGTAAAGTAAAAATTGATATAATTTGATTATTAAATAAACATTTATATATAGCAATTATTACAATTACATCACTTTAAGTTATGTTGTTACATTCTATCCAAGTGGTGATATTGCATACGGTTTTATGAAATTCATGAATAAGATGAAGTAAAACGCCATAAGTAAAAATAAGCTAATTAATAAATGAGCGTATAATGTTATATTTATAATATTTAATTGTAAAAAGTAAATCAAAATTAAGTAAGTAAATTTTTAGAACGATAGCAATACATTAATTGATTTATAATTGACCGATTATATACTTTAATATTTATAAATATATTAATGTGCGGGTGGCAAGTGAGAGCACATTTAGCCCAGTTATTAGGAAAAATTTATTTACTCAGTTTCCTCATTTCTATATAATTAGCAAAATAAAGTTTTCAATCATAATTATGAATTACACTATTTTTAAGAGCATTAATATTTACTTTAATGTACAAACAATGTACAAATAAATATAAGATTGTCAACATTTTGTAAATAAAAGCATCTATATCACCTATGTTTTTTACTTCAGTAATGTGAGTAGCTTATAAAGACCGTAAACTTATTTCTGTTGACTTGGAAAACAAGATTGTGCTCCCGTATCTAGGCAAGAGTCCATCATTTCTGTAATTAAAAGTTTTTATGCATGTCGTAATTTTAAAAGACTTATCTGGTGCACTGTAGATGCATTTTATATATGTTTGTGGTGAGGAAATAGGCAAGACTTATGGAGTTTTTAGTGTGAGTTAAGTCTCGTGGTTTGTCGCGATCCTTTTCTATATCATCATACATGTTGTTTCATCAGCATTCGTACAAAAGCTTCCAATGCTAAGATTAAATGTGAAACTAGTAAGCATTGACCCGAGAAAAGTTACCTTATTGGTTCGCTGCTATTGAGCTTACTTTACCCGAAGCTCTAATATGTACATATACATATCCAATTGAATTTGCATATTTATGTACGTAGAATCTAATGCCATATATAAAGGTATAGCGAATGAAATCAATTAATATAATATTTTGCGATCTTAGGGCATTAGTATTATTGAAAGATTGTTGAAAATCGTTGCACTTTTTAAGAGTATTATTATTATATATTATATGTTATTGAATTTTATAGTATCACATCTCAATTTTAATTGTATATAAATTCTTTAAGTTTGATAAACAAAATACGAAAAAATTTTTTAATTGTATCACTTAACTATTATATACAATACCAGAATTATTATTTAGTCATGTAATTGCATATAAAATACTTTACATTTATGTATTATAAACAATTTTGTTCATTCATTTATCATTTAAAGCCTAATTTTTCGCACATGTTCACTCGTTCAACGCATTTTCACAAATGAGTGACGTAATCAATTCATTTTATGTGATAAATATTATTTGGAAAATTTTATCTTTCTACGAAAAAGGGCATTATATATAATAGAAAATAAACGTCTGCATTTTATATATACAAAGTATCTTTTTAGATAAAAATATTATTTTAATATAAATATTGAGAAAGTACTAGTATTTTTTTGAAGAAATGTGATAATTGCATTTGATTCAACAATTAGAATTCATTTGCATAAACATCGTATAATTAATAAATTAATTATTTGTTTGTCCTTAATTCTAATTCCTTCCAATATTTGCTTTTCATGACATGTTCCATGATTATTACATGTCCAAACATAGTTTCTAAAGTCAGTTTAGTTTTCACGTGTTTCAAATGCACGAGACGAAAATTAAGACGACTAGGTAGTCTGAACAATTTCCACGTAGCAATAAGAAAGCAAATAAATTGTTATTTAGATAAATATTTTTTGTAGATTTGACGAAAAAGTATGTTTTAAATTAAAATATATTATTATTGGATATTAAATTGGATTTTATAAAATAAATATATAAAAATATCTTATGTTATTTATAATCATAGGTACACGCTCTGGTACGATAATTATAGTATTACATTTGAATAGAATTTATTACAAGCGTTGAAAAAATTATAAGCATACGCTTATATGAATAAGAAGTTGTTGAATTTGAATTTTTAAAATAATTTTATAACTCATAATTTTAATTAATGTATAAACAAGTCAATATGAGATAAATTTATGAAGCAATTATTTATCCGAAGTTATATTTGTAAAGAATCATAAACTCGATATTAAATTTTTAGTAGACGAGCAATTTCATTTTGATTGGTAATGAAATAAATATTTAATTAGAATTAATAGAAATTAACTGATATTATTTTCACTTTTGTAATGCGACAAAAAGACGACTAGAGTTTTATTAAAAATTCTAAGATTATTTTTTGCTTGGCGAGAAATTTGATTACAATGGATTTTATCTGTCACCCAACGCATTATCACTTTTAATTCCTTTGGTGCTGCGCAAACTCACTAGAGATCTAAGTTGCGTGTGTATAAGTGTAAAATGTAATTGCAGATACACTTGTGAAAAATGAACTTGCGCAAAAACTTAATATCTCACAGCTGACTTACGTGCATCATAAAAGTGATATCTTTTAATATACTAAACTTTACTCGTGCATAAAATGGCAGAAAATCTGACTATAACAGAAATATCTTGCAGAATTTGCTCTCTTTGCAGCTCTTACACCGGATATATATATATATATATATCATTAGAAGAAAAGAAATACTTTGAAAATAAAATTTTTGTCATACGTGCTTTTCATTTTGAAGTATTTTTATTGCGAAACAAAATAATTTTGATTAAAATTTCTTTTAATAATTCAATGACTAAAAGTGAGTAATAGTATTAAAAGAATTAAATGATGTTTTAGTTAATACTATGGCATTGGTTTAACTATCTATTAAATATTCAAAAGAATTAAAGAAATACATTTTTGTCTTAGAAATCAAAATACATATAAATTTGTAAAAGTCCAAGACTAATGAATACGTAGTACGCAATTTGATATAATTGCGTGTATGTGTATGTGTTCACTTATAAACTTGATCATAGCTGTAGAATAATATAAATAGTTAAAAATCTATTAAAAAAAAAATTTTATACTAAACAATGAAATTTAAAACATTGCAAACAAAAGAACTTTAAGAAAAATAATAGATGATTACTAGTATGGTATATTGAAATTTGAAAATGAATGTTTTTTTTTGTAAAATCCAACTACTTAGTTTACGGAGATATTATAGCATACTAATGAAACTAAATGTAAATCACATTTCTTTGTTTAGACCAAGTCGACTTTATGTAAAATATACATATATATTGTTTTTTTCTGTTTCTTTCTCTCTTACCGTATATTTTACTTAAATGCATCTCGTAAGCTATTACGTATTCCGATGTTTTATAAACCGAATGCCTGGGGAATCATATAAAATATTGGTAATTATTATACAACCGGTAAAGTAGATTCTTATGAGATACAATCAGTAACGATGTGTGTGTATTGAGAAACTAGGGAAAGAACAAAATAGGAGACCGAGAGTGAGAATGAGAAGGCGGGAGACGCGGAACAAGCCGGCGGCGGAACGGCGGCGGGGGCGGGGGTGGGGGGCGAGAGAAGGTAAAAATGAAACATAATGTACACTGAACAGTGGCCTCGAGAGTAATGTATACTATTGAGCGCCGCGTCCTGTGACAGTATCCGAGATACGGCCTTGGCACTTTTCGCGCGCTTTTCTACTAATAGCACGATTTTCAAACGTATCGACAGCCACCCTTACTGTCGATAAAATAACCAAGACATAATTGTATTTGCTCGTTGTGCCGTTTTTGCCTCTAGGGACAATGCGATCGACAGTACGTCGGTATCCAATTGTTAGATGGGCATTGCTAGCAGGTTGGCAAAATGTAATCGCGAAATGAACGGTAGTATGCGAACAAGTGTTATAGCGCAGTATCTTGATAAACTAGGCTTTCTATGCTCAAAATGATGGCGACACTTTTGTTGATTTTATGCATTTCACGCCGATAACGCGTCATTTTAATGTAGCAATATAAGGATCGCCGTGGTATATGAATAAGTGCGCGCACTCAACTGATTTACAATACGCAGTCGATGCACTCGATCGAGCGAATGTTGCTTTTGTTCGGTAAGCTTGAAATGTTGTTGGAATAATTTATCGGCGCTTTTGCCTTTTCTCCCCGGATACTTAATATTCGTTAATTATTCGAAAATCGCACAACACATTAAGCACTTCCTGCGGCGGCGGCGGCGGCGGCGGCAAATTGACTGATTAAAGTTCAAATGTATTATTACGCCTGGATTGATAATACGCCATTGTACTTTTCAAAATTTTACAGTTTTACGCGACTACTTTGCAACACGGTTATTGCTCCGTTAATCCTTCGTCATATTCGTACTGCCGGTATTAATCCATATCGAAGCCCAAATAAAATGTCGCGCGCGCGCGTATTTTGCTTGAGTTCGAGGAGTAACAATATCGTTTACGATTTCTCGGCGAGTCATACAAAGCTCTTGCAGGTCTATTTACATAGCAACAACGAATTCATTATAAATGACAGTGATCGACTAATTTATTACTTTCGCATTATAAAATCAGATTAATAATAAAGCACGAGTAAAAGTCGATGCTTTGTTAATTAGATTTTCTCGAGAATATCTGATAGCCTTGAGCAACGGCGCACATTTGCAAAACAGAATCGTAGAATTAACGAATCTTAAGATATTTCTCGAGACTGGAATCGGCATTCGGTAATTTGTTGGCGAACAATGCCGGAGCTCAATATATTTTTTACGCATACGTTTTTTATGAATTCTCGAAGGCAAATAGACTAGAAAGGGTGCTTCGACACGACGACCACAAGCTTCAAAATATTTAAAACGAAATATCTTTGCTAGTCACTCGGGAATCCGCGGGTGAATATGGTAGAAAACGAGAATTGGCGATTCGGACACGTAGCTGCTCGGCCACCATTATTAATATAAATATAAATATAAATATAAATGTAAATATTCACATTCATATTCATATTAATTATGTACGGTTTGGCCACAGGGGAGCATTGCCGTCCTTAGATCGGTAGCAGCCGTTGCGGCTGTTGGCTCCGTTCGTTGGCTCGAACCATCGGAGGAAGTCTTCCGCAAAGAGAATCGGGCGTGGGAACGCGATGGCGCGGCCCGAGGCGTAATCGGTAATCGGCTATCGGCTATCGGCGCTCGCTTTACCTGGCGCAAGAGCTCCTTACGACGTCACCTCGGCGACCGAACTTCTGGATGTGTCCTGTGTCTCGTAGCGCAGGTCAGTCTTCGTACTCGGTCCCTCACCTTCCGACCGGGAGTCGACGCGCGAGCCAAGCGATACCAAAATCGCGCGACGCTCGTGGCCCTGGGCTCGTTGTGCAGACACACACGAGGGAGCGACGGAGTGTGAACTGCCTGAAAGTGCAGCTGCGGCCGCAGCATATGGCAGGTCAACGCCGAGCGACTCGCCGAGTATGCCCGAGCCAATCCGATCGAGGCCCAGCCGTGCCAACAGGTGAGACTAAGAGCGATGTGAGCGGTGTCAGTGGTGTGAGTAGTGTGAGTGGTGTGAGTGGCGTGAGTGGTGTGAGTGGTGTGAGTGGTGTGAGCGGTGAGAGTTGTGGCCAGTGGAACGAGTGGGGCGAGTCGCCCAGGGACAGAAACGTCAGGGACGTTTCCGTTGATGGGCGAAGCCAAAATCGCCTCGTTATTTTACTACCCGGCTATTGTATACTCGCGAGATGTGCTCTTGTATCCTTCGTTATTCTAAGGTCGAATTATATATATATATATATATATATTGTGGCGCTTGCGCTTTCTGCTTTCAGACGCTCAGACGAATCCTGATTTTTTTAGGTTATGTTGTCCTGGATTGTCGACGTTGCCATGCAGTCAGCGCTTTTGCACGCGGTTCAATTGTTCATTTTGTTGAGTGCGTAGACCAGCTGTGCAATTTTCCACTGCTCTCTCTTCCTCTCTCTCTCTCTCTCTTTTCTCTCTCTCATCTCATCTCATCTCATCTCATCTCATCTCCTCTCATCTCATCTCATCTCATCTCTCTCTCTCTCTCTCTCTCTCTCTCTCTCGCTCACTCTCTTTTCGAATACTTTGTATCCCTGTTTGTTGAGGTACCAACAAATTCAATCTAGACAAATTTTCAGTGTTTTCAATTTTTCATAAAAATTGCACGATATGGGAACTCCATTTATCTTACCTTTGCTTGATCCTGAAAAGAAATTACTTCATTATATGTTTTGCCTGTTTTTATTAAATTTATATTTATCATTTTTGTGGCAATGTGTTCAGAGCATGCAGAGTTCGATTGTAAAATTATTTATTCACATGCATAATAAGACTTTGCGGAACCGATATTATTGGTATATTAAAAATTTAGGTTACGTTTTGCCTATAAATTTATATACGTATATACGTATACATTTTTTTGTGATAATGTATTTTTTTTTGGTCTTTGATTTCGATTTAAAATTGTCATGTATTATAAATTGAATATAATAGTTATAACAATTATATCTTTGACAAATAACACAATATGAATTACCCGTAACACGGGCTGCGGTGTCCGAGTGGTTAAGGAGTTGGACTCGAAATCCAATGGGCTCTGCCCGCACAGGTTCGAATCCTGTCCGCAGCGTTTTTTTTTATATAGTAATTCCTTAATAGCACTAGTATCACAGATTAGAAGAACTTTGAGTAGAAAATAAAATTTATTTATTCACTCTCAATTCTAAATTTGTAACTTGTATTCTATAAATATCAAACATATTTTAATAATTTTTTTTTATTTTGTAGATAACTTTAATATTTTTAAATCGTAGAACTGTACATTTATTATTTTTACTGTAAATACTACTACTACTACTACTATAATTTTATTGTATACTAATATAATTGTATAATTGTCCTACTACAATAATACAATAATTGTGATACTTATGTTACATTAATATAAGAGAAAAATAGACAAAAGCTCAGTTATTTAACATTTTAATAAATACTATTATATTATATTGTAAATCCAATTACTTAATAAAATAGTATTTGATAATATGAAACCAAATTCTTTTTAATTTTTTTTTAAACATTTTTATATAAATTTTAATAAGTTAAATTACAGAATAATAAAATAAAAAGAGATTCTTTGTAAAAATGTGAATTTCATTGCAACGGTAATTCTTTGTCTTTCTATATAAAGAACAATTGTTAAAGAAAATTTATTTCCATAATTTTGGTCGAATTAGTTCTTATGAAAAAACAGAGTCCTTTCGTGATATGTGCTTATGTTAAATAATTTTAGCTATAACATAATCGATATTGGAGCATTGTTCTTTTAGTATTTAAAATTTATCAATAATAATATTTATTACCAATACTTATCTATTAATAATTTCCTATCTTTGAGCATATCTGTTTAATATATTAACAAATATTAACAAATGTACGATTGAAAATATTTCATATAATAAAGTACTTTTAGTAAATATATATAGTTTCTTTAATTTAACTATTATTTTATAAATTAAGTTAAAGCTGTACATATATATTAAATTAATGTGTCTTGAAATTAAACCATCAGTCGAGTCCATCATAAAATAAAAAAATTAGAATCATCTAATTTTATCATTTATTTTATCATTAATTTTATCATTTATTATGAAAATAGATCGGCTATCTCTAAATTTAAGTTATGTGATTTTTGAAATAGCAATAAGACTTTTCAATATACGTTTTTATTTGAAGCCATAAACATACATAAATTTTATTCCAATGAGTGAGCATGTACACATGTGTGAATGGGTGCATGTATGTATGTATATATATATTATATATTCACTTGAATACAATCTATATATATATATTTATACTATATGTATCGGTTTTATTTATATACTATATGTATCGGTTTAATTATATAGGAACCCAGTGCAAATACACGCTTGCGGGATAAAGATGCACAAGTAGTGCAGATTAGAATTAAGAGTGTCAGTTAAATGTAATTATAAAAGTCATATGTAAATACAAACTCAACGGAGTGAAACACAAAACATGTAGGTAATAAAGATATGCTTTTGAATACGGGTGAAATATTTTTAATTTTTTGTTTTCCAATTATGAACGATAATTAACGTCGGCCAACACGTGCCAGTAGTTTTAATTACATAGTACTTTCTATTTTAAAATTAAAATTGTTAATGTTTTGGAAGATTGATACACAATGGGCATTTTTTGCTGAAAATGATTGTTTTTTCGTATTTTCGAAAATTATAGAAAATGTTAGAGGGAAGGTAGTAATGACAATAAGTATAATAATAAAACCGTTGAAAGTAAATATTATACGCTATATTAAAAAAAATATATAATATTTTAGAGATAGGGTAAGAGTGAAAAAAGAGAAAATTTACGAATGAAAATAAGTTGTGCTTACTTTTTTTATTATTATACGGATAATGCTCGATTCCAGATTCCAAATTTTATTGATAAATTATACTTTATTTTATGCTAATGCCACCAAATATTAAATAAGTTTTTCTTTTTATTTACGTAATTGAATATTAAGATACAACTGCTGTATATTTAAAGAAAATAAAAATAATTTTTAGAAGAAGAAATTATGAGAATTGATTATACGGAGAATTTAATGTTCTCAAACAAAGACTTTAATATAAAGGTAAATTTTAAAAATGTTACAAAATAATACCTGATCTGTATATATTTATTGAATTATACAAATAAATTTTAACAATAATTATTAAAAGATAGATGAAAGCATTCAATAACATTGCTTAAACGTAAAAGAGAACAGAAAAGCTAAAAAATTATTTAAAAATTTCTTAATTTAATTGAAGCAAGTAAAATCATTATAAATTAAAATAAAATTTAATTAAAATTTATACTTAATTATGTTAAAAATGTACATTTTAAAATTTTGTATGAAGTTGAAAATATTTTATTTGAAATATGGAATTCCGTATAAAAAATCAAAGCTTTGAAATGAAAATTACCCCAAAACTTTAAAAAATAAATTAATTAAGATTTTAAATTATATTGAAAAATAAAATACTACGTAGGAATATTGTCAAAATCAATAAAACCGAATCGATGAGTCCAGCTAACGAAATGTCTAACTTTACAATAATAATAGAATCGTACATAATGAAAAATATAAAATAATATACTTGTAAATGTTAAAAATTTTATTATAATCGGCAGTTTATAATTATTATGAATATATTTTTATTGATTTAGTTTCAGATTGATATTGATACGCATTTTTAATGAGGCACTTTAAGTAGATTATTGCATTTATGTACCGAATCGGAAGTAGGAAGTTAATAGAAAATGTGTTTATATGAATTTAGAGAAGGCACGGGCTGTTTTTGCTGTATTGAGTAATGCTTGTATAATGATGAATTTTTTATATTGTTATATTATTATTTGTAAATTTGCAGTGCGATTATTTATATGTTAATTATTCGTATTAAGCAGTAATTTATTATTTAAAAATATATAAATGATAGTTTTCTCGACCAGAAACTAAATACAGTTATTTCAAATTAAAAAGTGCATATAAAAAATGTAATGTTTTAATAATTTATTATAGGTATTATTTGTTAAAATTCATATAAGAATTAAAATGTAAAGTGTGTAGCGGTAACATTGTTAAAATTTGTTATTGGCGTTATCTATATTTACTATGTAATAAAATATTCTTTGATGTGCTATAGCAAAATACAATGAGAAGAAGAAGAAAAACAAAATCATTTAAAATGGTAAAATGGTAATTGTTTAAAAAGTATTGATTTCGATTTTCTTTTAGAATCATTTTAATATTTTAAAATAATTTAATTAGCGTCAATATCAATATTTAATTGCTATCATAATGTATACAATGAGATCTATATATATATATATATATCAGACCATAAAATGTCAAATAGAACAAATAGTAAATAATATTTTATGTTATTTCATGCAATTGTAAATATATTGTTTTTTATATTAAAACTCAGAATACCATTATTTGCTCTAAGTTGTTTTTATGTTCGTCTTTTTAATTTAGAATATATATTTAGAATATATCTTAATTTAGAATATAGATTTTTTCATACGTCAATGCTAATAAATATTAATACATATCATAATCGAACAAGTATATTATGATTATTAGTTATTTTGTAGCATTTATTTCATTCGAATTAATCATGATATTGGTAGATTTTTTAAAATAATTTTTATTAATTCATAAAGATTATTGAACATTTTTTGAATCGATTAAAAACATTATTACAGGAATTTTTAATTAATTTTACAAATATTAAATTAAATACTTAAAGCTTATAATAATTATAAAGTAAATTTTATCTTTATGTTTATATCGATTAATGTATTCTTTAAATTTGTTTTAAGTAATTAAAAAAAAATGATTACTTCATATATTATTATATCAAATATTTATTCATTGCTAAAATATACGAATGAATAATTAAAAAATTTATTTAGATTTTCACAAAGTACTAGAATAGCAATAACATGCATATGTATTAAGGTACATTTATTGACACTAATAACATTTATTTTATCAAAAAATCTTGCAATATTAAAAATTGTTTTGATTTTAATAACATAGCAAAAATGTTTGATAGTACAAAATTTTCTATATATATACGATTTATTTTTTAATTCGCTTAGAATTAAATAATTATTAATATGAAATTTTTGTTTCAGAAAGAATTTTTTGAAATTACAATTAAATATGGACTTTTAGAGCAAGTGAGGTAAAATTGTAAATTCATTTTTATTTTTTATAAAAACTATCTAAATTTATTTTAATACGATTAGTATAATCGTATGGATATTGAAAATATCATGTCTACCGAGTACATGAAATTGACTAATCAGTATTCGTTGCAAGCTAAATACTTTTTAATTTTGAAAGAAATTAATTATAGTCATTTTGAAATCAACCACCAGGTGTAGTATATTAAGAAGCGAGTAATTACGTGTCACATTAATAATTTACTTACTAATTACTGCTTCTTTATAAACAATCATCAATTATTATTCTTTTTTTTTTCTCCATTTATTATTATAATTATTGTGACGATTATTATTATTATTTCTGTTATTATAGTTGTTTTTGTTATTATATCAGGATATGATAAAAATAATTTTAAAACAAAACAAAGGTTTTCAAAAATTCAATTTGAAATTAACAACAAATTTCATTTATTTTTGCATTTCATCTTTTGTAGAATATTGAATTTAAGGATGCCGAAGAATCAGGCGTTCCCGTTGCGTCACTCGGCTACTTTCGTCGGCTACAGTCGGCGAGAAGCCTTGAAAGGGCGATTTGGCAAATGGCGCTGTTTTATTCGACATCGTCCTAATAACGTGTGTTGTGTCACTCTCGAAAAGTAGAACTGGCTCCTTCGGGAGTGAGTTGGATCCTCTCGCCTGTCTTTTAATATTCCTCCATCTAGGTTTCAATGCATCCTATGCACCTCAACTTATCCTTTTGGTCAAGATTGAAGTACACCAAATGAGCTTCGTGTTCTTTCCTTTCACCCCTTCTTTGCCCCCTCCCCGTCGCTCGCTATTCTTTCTTCTTCCTGGACGAGACGGGAGACGGTGCGTCGCAGGTAGTTATACCTTCAGGTAGCCACAGGTATGCAGGAGGAGAAATGAAAAATGAACGCACGTCAAGTCAAGACTTTATGTTTTTCGTGCATATCATATTACAATAAATAGGGTGTTACTTGACTGCACTTTTATATTTCATTTGATATTTTAATATTTATTAACTTTCAGAAGGTATATAATATAAAAAGTTAAATGGTTTTATAAATAATAATTGAATTAGGGTTCATACAATTTTTAAAATATTTTTATGCTATTGTCGTAACTTTTCATAGTATTTAAATTGGTTAATCTATAAGTAAAGCTTAATTTAGTAATTGAAGAATATTTGTACCTAATATTAAAATATTAATGTTTATTTATATTTGTAACATTTCAAATTTAATCTTCTCGTCGTAATATTAATATTTTTTTGTATTTATGGTCTCTAACGTTTAGATAAATAATTTAATATTTATATAAGTTGTTTAATAGAACGATTTGGTGAATTCCTAAAAATGTTTATTTTTAAATTTTATGTCAATTGTGTATTAATAAAATTGAATGATATGAAGTGACGTTAAAGAGAATCTATGATTTTGTGACTGGTTTCATTTAACTAATTTTATTTGAAATATAAAACAGCATGCTTCTTCTTCTTTGTCAACATTCCACAGTTTCCATTTTACATCAAATGGTCTCTGAAAAATAATAGTTAATTAATTATGAAAATTTGGTAATTTTATACATAAAGATTGAGTAATAAGTATTATTATTTATGGATAAGAATTAATCCGAATATTAGGTTTGATATATTTTTTATTCTATATAATTTTGTGCAAGAAATTAAATGAATCTTATTTTTAATCTAAAATTTAAACTTTATGGCAAAAAATATAGTTATAACTTGAAGATAAATTTTATAAAACTTGTTCAAAGGCTCGAAAATTGTTATAGATTTATATTCATATTTGTTCATAGATATTTTAATATTTATAATTTATCTATGCTTAATGATCGTATATAAATTAGTAATTTTTATTATCAAGTGATTAATGATTAAATATGAATTTTTATACATTATATATATTTTTATTTATTCGTCTATTCATGCATTAATATAAATTATATATGTTTATTCTTGTTTTCATATCATTTTAAAGAATGTCTTTTAATAATTTGTTTAATTAAAGAAAAATTATATATGTATGATTGATTATCAATACGTACAAGTGATTAAAAATATAATGTACAAGTTAAAGTGATAATATTACTATAAGTATTATATAAATTTAAACTTATAATAAAAGTAGTTATCTTGATTTCCAATAATTTTTATTCCACTTATTTTAATATAACGTTAATCATTTTAATATATTTTTTTGTAGAAGAAATTAATAAACAAAAAATCAACTTATTAAATTGAAGAAAATGTTTCTTTAAAGATGCTAAAATTATATATTATTATATATTATTTAAATTTTCAAATAAATCTTGAAGATGATAATAAAATATATAATTTATAATCATTAAGAAACACGATTAATATTATATGATTATAATAATAAGATAATTAATATTTGTTGAGTGTATACTATTATTAAGTAATAGTTTTTAAATGTTAAATGAAAATAAATTTTTTGCTAATGAAACAAAATTAGCTCTTCTAAAAGTAAAAGAGTACACGAGTAAATAATAATTATTTCTGATTATAAGTAAATAATAATTAAAATGAGGTTGTTGAGGCAAATGTGAACATGAGAAATAATGTACAAGAAAATGAAGTATCAAGGAAATGCAAAATTTATAATTATATTTGAGATTGCTAATTATTTGTATTCTTTTCTATATTCTTTATAATTAAATGTGATCTGCCTTTTTCGCTATACTTTTGAGAGTCCGTTCAAAATTGTGAAAACTTTTAATTATTTAAATCTAAAAAATTTCAAGTATTCATTTAATTTATCAATAACTTGTTAATTATTTAGTAAGTCTATCAATAAGCTCATAGTTTCTTAGATTTCTTTACATTACATTTAGTTGTATATTTTCAGAAATTTGCATATACGAACGAAAAATTTACTTTAAATACAATTTTTTGTTTATTTTTTATCATTCCATTTGATAAACATAAAATACTTGTTAAATAACTTGAACCATATTCAAAATTAGCTCATTTTTAATAAAAGTATTCAAAAATTTCGTAGAAATATAATTATAATGTAATATTAGTTTGTATATTTTGTAATTTTCAGAACAAATAATGAATTGTAAATTATAAATAATAAGTGGTATCACGTATATTTTTAATATTTAATAAAAATTTGTGATAATTATAAGTATAGATGCATCAAAATATTTATGTTAATAGAATTTAATTACAAGAATTAGAAAATAAAGAGATTCAAATTAATGAAAAAAATTATTTATTTTATCCATTGCAATGATCATCTTTTCAAAAGACCATACACTTTTGTTCCATGTTATAAAAATTCATATTATATGAAGCTTTTTAATAGTTATTATAATTGTTTAATTTATATTTACTGACAACATTATTATATGAATATAAAATATTAAAAAAATAATAACATTTTAAATAATTATTATGTATATTATTTAGCGAATGTATGTTATGATTGATCAATAATTTGCAAATATTGGATGAGAAAAATTTTCGTTTATCGATAAAACCAAATGAAAACTATTGAGAATATAAATATAAATAATGTTACTTACAACAGGATATTTCTTCGAAATAGGCAAGTTAATTGTGTAAGTATTTTTAGCATCTTTGTTTATCGGGCAAGCAGTTCCGTCTTTACATGCGTCGGTTTTCATACCCATTAAAGGTAAATCAACGAGCTGATTAGCCCAATAGGCACGTGATTCCAGTTTTGATGATGTGAATTCTGAATTAAATATATTTATATAATATTTAAATAAACATTGTATTGAAATATATAGCTTGTTAATTTATAAATACTTTCAAATAATATCATTTATATGCCTATTTACACATTCAATTAGAAAATGAGTATGTTAATAATATAGAAATTTTATATACTTATTGTTTATGCTGAAAATATTTATTATTTTATGCATTTGCATTTGCATTCTGTTTGATTTTATTATTATTTAGTGCAGTATTTTTTGTTATATTAATGAAGAAATTCATGATTTTAATCTTATTGAATAATAGAGCTTTAATTATTGTGGATTCAATGTATCGCTTAAAAATACAGTTTTTTTTTAAATTGAAAATAAAAATTAAAATCTGAAAATTTTCTTTATTAAAATATTAACCAATTGAAATTAAATTATTAACCAATTAAAAAATGATTATTTGTAATTTAGAAAATGTTTGCGCAATTTTGCAAATTATTTCTTTTCAATGATTAGAAAATATAACATAAATATCTAAGTGTATGTATGATTTATAATTAAGCAACATATAAGCATATTCGTTTGTACATATGAAGTCTATCATATAGATGTTTCATTCCTGAAACGATAATATTGTATTTCATCGAGTGTGCTCAAGGTTACTAATAAAACTAATCTATTACATTACTTTATTATACTAAAAGGTTAACTTCAACTTATACCAACATGTTACTGCATTTCTAACAATATTGTATTTGTAATTGTCGGTATTATTGGACTACTTTATAATTTCATTCTTCTTTGAACATTTGTAAGGTTGGTAAAAAATAATTTATTTTATTTTATATAAAAAATAATAAATCTGTAAAAGTTTTAGGCCTATTATTTATAAATATTTTTGTTGATTAATAATCTTAAATAGTAGAAAGAGAAACGTTTAAATTGATTCGAATGTAGAGTGTAATAAATATCAAACGTACATTCTTTAACATGAAAAATCCGTTTTTTATATAAATTTAATTGATTTTCTATCAGCTATATCTATTTTATGCAATTTGAAAACTTTAATATAAGTCTAAAATGTTATCTATTCCCTCTAAATATTCATTGCTTTTACTTGTAAAGATCAGTGTATCAGTATGCCCAAGATATTTAGCATCATTGGTGCTAATATAACGATAATAAGTTCAATAAATTACTTCTAAATTATTTTCTATCGTGAATTAAATTTTCTATCGTGCATTTTGAGCTTTAAGTTTATATATTTATAATTCTTGAATATTGAAACAAATATTTGTGTACAATTTGTGCCGTATTTAAAATTCATAGTATTTCTTGGTGGTTTTACAACTTTGTATTTTTCGATTATTTTAATACTCTAGTTTTGTATCAATATATAAATAAAAATATGGTTATTTTTAAATATCTATATTTATATATAATTCAGATCAATATTTTTAAAGATTAATTTTAAAGTGCAGATATTTTGTTTTAGTGTTTATTTTTCATTTTGAAAAACATCATTTAATGATCTATGACTATTTATATTTCTCGATACTCATTTTTATTTAAATGCTTTTTAAGATTTTTTAACTAATTGTTCAACTAAATTATTTTTCGACTAACTGATTGAACTACAATTTTGCCTACAAGCATGTTTAATTCGTTAATGGTGAGAAGAAACTAGCGGTTAAACGATAACTTGTGAGAAGCCACTCATTTATGAAACCAACCTCGTTTCTATATCGAGTAATCATACTAAATTGCCAAATCATGATTTTTAATAGGCGTACACCAATGAAGATTATATCAAACAGGGTATACTGCATCAAAAATTTTAAATTAGTCAGCAGATGGAAAGGAAAATACTAAAAGAAAAAAGAAAATATAATGAATAGATCCACGTGTGTTCACATAGATTTAATGCTACTTTAACAAGTATTTATTGGCTTAACAGTCATTAAAAGTTAAATTACTAAATGCCAACTAGAATTTATAAAGTACAATGAGTATGAAATTTGTAATAAAATAAAGATAATAAAAAAAATAAATTAAATCTAGATAAATATTTTTAATAATGTTGATAAATATTCTTAGTAATATTAATTTAAATTTGCTTGTAACAATCAACATTTCATTAAAGTTGCTTTTGAAAATCGTGATGTATTTAAAGAATGTGTAAAAAAATCGTTACTTCTGGATGTTTTATAATAAAAAATGTTTTAAAAGCGAGGCTTATCCATAATATTCGTATAAAAAGAAATAATAAACGTAATATGTTATAAAAATAGTATAATTAATTTATTCGTCAGTTATTGTCTGTTATAAAAATGGATTATATGTTAATTAAAGTGTTGTAATCTGTTAAGAATGGATTCAACCTCAACAAAAATAATTTATTGTATCAATTTTCATAAATATTCTATAGTTAAATTCATTATTATTATTATTATTATTATTATTGTTAAAGATACAAAAACTTACTTGGAGTAAAATCAAAGCTGATTTTTGCATCTTCTCCTTTCTTTAGATTGCAAGCTTTGCCTTGCGCTGCTTCTTTACAAGGGTTGACACGTACTTCATTAATTTCGCAGAAAGTTGGCGTATTAGCTATATATATATCATATTAAATTGTTATTAACATAATTATTGCTGGAAGTAATTTAAATATACGACTATAAAAATCTAAGATATTTTTTGTATTACACATGTAAATAAGATGCTTAGGTATTTATTTTATTCAATTTTGTACAGAACTTAAAGTAATTTCGAATAAAATCTAATATTTCTGACGAAACATCAGAATAATAATTATTTTTCAGCAAAATTAGAAGAGGTTATTAAAAACTTTTTAGTTAAATTAATTGGTCTGTATACACGTGAAGATAAATTATGACTATAATTAGAATGCATATATATCTTAAATAATTATTTATGAAAAATAAAAGAATAAATAAATATGAAAATGTAATAAATATGAACATTGATTATTATTTGAGTTCATGCAAAAACACATAGTAAATATACGATAATCATAATTATGTCGATACAAAAGAAAAAAAAAAAACAAATATTATATTAAATAAACATAATATAAGTATAAAGCTTGAAAATCAATTACAATAGCAAAAGCACGAAGATAAACAATGTACTTTATAAACGAGATGACGTGAAAACTGTAATGCGTATTAAAAGTTTTATTTGGTGCTACATAAAGGTATTATAGCAATGACTGAGAATTGATAAATTGGACAGCGACAAAAACTCCATTCGCAATAAGAATTATTACTACAATTTTTACTAAAACGATAACGATAAACTTAAGAACAATTATTATAATAATGGCGAGGAGCCGGCGGATGATGATAAAATGCAAATTGTGCATTACTTACGTTCAGTAGGGCAGGGTTTCCATTGGACGACATCGGCATTAGCCGTCAATAGGAGAGAGGCGATGAAGAATAGGATCGACGAGGAGCTGGTCATTCTTGTTGGGTCTCTCGGAGTCAAATGATAGGAAGTAAGGGAGAATACAAGAGTCCGAGAGGCCAGATAAGTAGGGCGACGGAATGGGGATAGAGGGCATGGGTCAATATAGGCGATATCTCTCCGAGAGAATTTACTCGTACAACAGAATTCGCGTGGCTTTCGTCTCGCCGAAGCGCGTTATTGTTCGGAACGACCGTCTTGGGTTATTCGAAATATATTATTGGCAGTGGTATCGCAGTTGTAAACTATTAATGCTACTTTAATTAAGTTTTCTCTCTCTCTCTCTCTCTCTCTCTCACACACACACACTCTCTCTCTCTCTCTCTCACTCTCTCTCTCTCTCACTCTCTCTCTCTCTCTCTCTCTCTCTCTCTATATATATATATATATATATATATCAAAGAATCTACGCATCTTTGACGATACAACGTTGTTTATCGTTATTTTTTTTATTAAGACTCCTTTTGTTGATATTATTTTTGTCAAATACGTCACAGTCGCCTATAGTGGTCATAGTGGGAGAGGTCCTTGTTGTTAATTATTTGTAAATTGCTTTCAATTTCAATCGTTTTGGGATGATAGAAATATAATAATATTATAGTGATGCATATTTGAGCGCGCAAACATAAATTTATTCTGTCTGCTTATTCTATCTGCTTAGGAAGATAAAATATATTAAGATGTATGTAAATTTCTTTTGTGTTCAGCCAAATTATTTGACTTCCTTAGTTTCATTTAAAGTACTATTGTTACATTTTTTATAAGTAAGAACACTATTTTAGGTTAAATGCTTTTTGAGAAACATTTCTTTTCGTGTATCATTAAATTATAAATTTTTAATTTAAAATATTAAATTTAACCACGTTTTAATTATATTATTTTATAGAAGAAGTTGTTTTTATAAACTTTCTGATTAATATCAAGAGGATAGCTTATAGAAAATTATTTATAAATGAAACAAAAGATTTTTTAAGATTTTCTCTTACCTTAATTTTTGTATTCGATAGTGAATAATGAATTTTTTAAATTATTTAAATCACACCTTATTGAGATTCACCTTAGTACATTCTACGGAACATCTATATATTTCAATCAATGCTAATATTATATTTTTACATTTACATATAAATAATTGGTAATATAATTTAAAATTTAAAATTTAGATAAACGTAGTCTATTTACATGTACTACTGATCCTTAAGTATGGTGTGTATTTTTTTATATTTGAATTATTGCTATTAAAAGCGTTGAAAAATATTAATAAGCCCATTTTTATACAAATAGTTATATATATATATATGATTATGTACGTAAATACTTCTAGAATTTTATGATATTATGTTTTATTTATCGAAAATAGTATGATTAAGAAAATGAAAATACATTTTTTATTATATAAATTATTTAATTAATCAAACATAAAATAAGTTTTATCAATAACTTTTCAATTTCAGTTCATATTTTTTGCGTCACAATTACAAAAAGAGTAATTAAAAATTAATTAATTTTTGTTATAAATATTGATTTGATTTCATTATATTTAGTCTATATATTTAAATTTTAAATTTACAATTAAGTCTTCTTAAAAATGTCAGCTACATTTATGACAATTATTTGAATGAAATATAAGTTTATTTTTTTTTTGTTATATGAAATTTGTACGATTAAATTATGAAAAAATTAATTTGAAAAAACTTTGTATTTGCATAAAAAATATTTTATGCATCAAATCTATCTTAATAAATCATGAATGTTGTAAGATTTCAATAAAAATTTTTTAATTTAAATTAAATTCTTTCCTTTCAATATAAGAAATATTTTACTTTCATAATTTTAGTTAATTTTTATTTATTGACATAAAGCAATAATACTTATAATTTCAAAAAGATATTTATAACTTTGATTATTTAATTTATGTTAAATATGATAATATGCGGTAATACGAAGAAATTTTTTGGAATATATAATTGTATAAAATATGAAGTCAATCAACGTTTATCAATAATATTTGGATATATTAAAGGACAAATTGCGTATATCGATAAAATATTTTACAATAGTAATTGTAAATTCCAGTATAAATTTTCGTTTCTCAAGAATACCAATTATATATTATAAATTTATTCTTTAATATACACTTTTTATTTTTGATGTAGTTATACAGTGTATTGAAAGATTGAAATATTATGTTGTCAAATTAGATTTATCTAAATTAATAAGATAAATATAATGTAAGTTAAACAGAGTATATTTATTCCGGTCACTGTTTAATTCTCATTATCTCCACTAGAGAAAGAAAACTAAAATAAAATTTAAATATTTTTATAGTTAATTCTATTCTTAATCATTTTTGAATACTTTTATCTATAACAAATTTTGATTATTAAATAGAATATTTTTTTTAATAATGTTTATAGTTCGTTAATTTTTTAACTGGTATTGATTATTTTATAATTTTTTAATTATTAACAGTAGTATTAGTTTATTATGAAATTAATTATTAAATCCAATATACTAATTTAACATTACATTTTAATCTTTTCGGTCTAATTGATTTCATAAAATTAATTTTATGTTTCTAAGATAATTTATTCATAATTTTAAATAAAACTTCGTATTACTGATTGTAAATACATAAAATGAACAGTTAGTTTATATTTTATAAATTTGTTATTAATATTTCACTATAATTTATATATTTCAATTTCTAATAATATATGGGTAAAAATGTATATATATTTAAAAATACAATAAAAATTAAAGAATATAATATAGATGTGCATCTTCGTATAATTTATATCAAATACAAAAATAAAAATAATATAGATATATTATTAAATACATATAAAAAAAAGTAAAAAGCAAGTAAAAAACAAAAATTGTATTTGTATGAAACATAATAAAATATTAAATATGACCATAAAATTTTCTATTTTATAACTTTTAAATTACTACGCCCATAATTTAGCAGAAGAAAGTATTATTTTTTTCTTAATATATAATAAATGTTTAATTAATTAGATTATTCGATGTAGACGAGTACGTAGTTATTTGTTAGAAAAATAGAATATTCGATTAGAAAAATAAGTGACAATTGTTACTGATATTTTAATAAAATTCTAATAAAAGTCACTAATGTTAAAATAATATGTGTGACCATATTTTTACAACTTTTTATATAAATAAAATTTTACATAAGAAATCGAATTTATATAAAATATATTTGAAATGTATTTTCAGTTTACTTATAGCTTTATATAGATAAGTTTGTATAGCGTATCTGATAAAAGAATATAAATAGCTAAGGTACATATATTTTATAAGGTATATATTGTACAAGGTATAATGTAAATGAATATGATATTTGAATATTTTTCTAATTATAAAATTTCAAATAAATAAATATGTATATATATAATTATATGAAATTAACAATTTTTAAAATAATTTCTTTTTTAAATAACTAAACATTCTAAAAATGGCAATAAGAAAGAAAATGCTAATATTACTTTTTGCATAATAATCGCAGTGAACTCTGACTTTAGAAATGCCTTGCCAATCATGTATTTATAACACTCTTTTTTACTCTTTCTTTCACTTTTCCCTTCGACAATGTTTATCTCTGTTATTATTTTAAAGATTTTTTTAATTCTTTGGTATTTCAAAAGAAGAAAATTAATATATTCTTATTCTTATTGGAGCATAATAATAATCTAATGCTATTGAAAATTTCACCAAGGATCTTTTCAAAATTTATCTATGTCGATGCGACAAGAAAAAGTGTAATCATTACTAGTCTTCAAATTACTTAAAATACATTTTAGATAATTTGTATAATAACATATACTTAATTTTTTTATTTCATTAAATTATATTAAATAATACATTTAAATTTGAAAATTCTAATGAGGGATCAAAAAATTATTTTTAAAAATTAAAATGGGAGAAATAGCCACAGAAAATAGTAATTACATGATTTAATTTTTTAAAAGTTCGTTATTGAAATACAAGATAATTTCTATGATTAATTTTTATGATTTTTTATTTGATTTATATGCAATACTTTTAATGATTTGTAAATAAACGAAATTTAAGCATTTGGAAACAAAGAATGCCATTAGTATTTATATTATTAATTATAAATATGTAAAAACATTAATAGATATTTATTGAAATAATGAATGTTTAGGTAGAAATAACGTATGTTGCAAATTTTTCGCAGAATAAAACGGTAGATTTTATATATATGAATGAATCGAGAACATACGAAAATTTTAGAATTATAGGTTAAATCGAAATTTTATATATTGAATTGCGATAATTCTAAATTAATTTTTATAATAAATATAATATATTACTTTGAAACATATTTCTTCAATTATCAATATTCTTTGTTTAAATAAGTTCAGTTTAATCCAGTTAAAACTACATCAGATAATTAAGAACAATATTTTATGTACTTGTAATTATATAAATCTATTATTAATATTATCATTTAATAACTTAATTAAACCGCAATCGTTTACAACGAATTATCAATAACACATTGATAGTATAACTTTAATGTTATGTTTGTGTGAGTTAAAAAATTTATGTAAACAATGTAAAGTTTTTGTTTTTAGAGTTTTCTCTTGTGTTATTATTTCTTAAGACTAACAAAATCTATTTGTAGGGGCTGATTCAGCAGCGACAGCAGGGTCGTAAAACTCACAAGACTCTTCATTTTCCTTTCCGAGATTAGATAAAAAGGATACTATCCAATGTAACAATACAAGTTTTTATATTTAATCTTAATACTTTTAAATAATATAAGAATTTAATTATTTTTATAAAACATTTTATATATGATGCAATTTCATTTATGTAGTTTATTTATATATTATTTATATTTATATATTGTAATATTAATTAAATAAAATAAATCTTTAACAATTAAATGTAAACAGTATAATTTTTCTTATTTGTTCACCTTTGCACGGGAAGACAAATAACAATATTATTTTCTGTGTTTTTTTAAATTATAAATATGTTTCAATTGACATCGGCTTTAAACAAAATTTTTTTAGATATTTCCGTGCATCACAGATAATTATCGAAATAATATTTTCAACAAATAATTTTTTATTGAAAAGAATGTTTAGAAACTAAATATATCATGTATTCACACTTTTTGAAAATGAAAACTGGTTAGAGCATATTTTATATTCTTTTAAATTCCAGCAAAAAGTATCGTAATTCAGTCAAAAGTACAATATTAATTTTTAATAAAATTATAGTTAATCATATTTTTTACTAATATATATAGAATAATAATTTAATAATTATGATAGTATAAATTACTTATAAATATTATTATTTATTATTTAAAAATTGTATATAATTAAAAAATAAAGAATTAAAGTTATATTTTTAGCATGCTTTTTAGTATTGTAAATATTGTATAAAAAGTTGTAAATAAATTTGTGCATAATATTTATAACTTTTATAAATAATTGATTTTAATAAATAGTTTTATATTTAGTTTATATGTAAGTTGTATTTGTAAATAAATTTTGTATGGTTAAATTTTTGGATTATGCTCCACTTTATGGTTTTGAATTTAATGTTAGTTTAGTTTCTAAGCAACTCTAGGAAATTTGATTACAATACATGATTTTTTAAAATGGAGTAAATTAAAAAATGAATTTCAAAATAAATTCAAACGATAATATATATCTAAAAAAGTCATGAGAAATGTATTAATGGCTATGTTTAATTGTAAAAATTTAGGATAAAAAATATATATAATAATTGTGTAACTGCTGTAATTATATGACAACGATGTTTTTTTTTATTCACTTAAGTATTTTGTATACATTTATAATACCACTGTTATAACCCTCGATTAAAAAAAAGTAGAAGGATTATTCAGTATTACTTATCTCTTGAATAGTATTATTTGGTAGTTCGAATTATTTGGTAGTATTAGTGAGTAAAAAGTTTTAAAATTACATAAACTAGATTCTTATTAATAAAACATTATATTTGTTTAGTGATACTTATTTTAAAAATTAAAGAATATGAAGATGATAGATCCTTTATATAAGTTATATTGCAAGTTGGTATTGTAATTTGTCTAAACGAGATAATTAATTAAACAATTTGCTTTAAGTTTCTTTAACTTTAAGGATTGTTTAAGCGGGCTGTTGAATCTTGTTATCGTAATGTGTATATAATCTGTAAACATTCACTATCTTATTTGTTTGACTTAATCATTGTATGGCTAAAGGTGTTTTATGTTTAAGCACAGACGGACACCGCTTATGTAACCATGAAGACAACTTCGAAACATCTTGTAATAAAAAGATATCATTCAATTAATATATTTTGAATTGGTAAATTGTTCGTTTGTATTTTTTTATCTTTTTTGATTTGAAGAAAATACAACTAAAATTCATCGGTTGTATATATAAATGCATATACGATAAATCTACATCATTTTCATCAGTAACATTATAGATTAGTTGTGATTATTTAAATTTGTCAATTATGCTAACTGTGATCAGGTAGATAGAAAAAATTTTAGATTCTAATTTTTAACGTTTACTAGACAATAGTATCTTTAAAATTATTTAAATATTTGGCTAAATAATTCCATGTTTCCAAACTAATTATATCCCGTATTTTTATGGTAAGAGATAAATATAAAAATGTTATAAAAGTTCAGGTGATGGGTAATGACACATTAAGTGAAAAAATATGTGGAATAATAACTTTTCTTAGCTGCTTAATATATTAGCTGATTTTTAATATTTTAACAATATTTCGATGTTTACATGTTATATCGATTACATAGAAATAAGCTGCATGCATTAAATGAAAATGTGTTTATTCCTCGAATAAACATCATCATATTTTTATTTATCATGCATATTAAAAAGTTGTTATGGGGTCCTGTAATTAGATATGAAAAGGGGCTTATTTCAATATTTAAGGAAGCACAGGTTTATTCTAGTCAATCATCCACGTTGATACCGAAACTGAATATTCATGGTCGTAATATTTTGTATCTGGAGATATGCGGATAGGATAATTCCTCGTAACCTCTTGAAATTCAGAGAACTGATCGCTAATGAAAATTATAAACATTAACTAGTATTTTTAGTATATTTTAATGCGAAACGTTATTAATTTTATCAAATTATTGAAAAGTGATTTTATTGTTTAATAAAATTCAGTCTCATTTAGTAGTAGCGGTAAAAATATACTGGTAGAACTGCGACTCTAATATCGTAATTTGATAAATGTATATTATTAATGCAAAACATAGACAAGATATATTAATAGTGTTGTATATAAAATACGTTTAAAAAAAAATTTTTTTGTATGTATTAGCTATGTTATAAAAAAAGTTATTAAAAACGTTATATTCATTAAGCTGTAGATATTTTAATTAGGCTTCATAATATTTGTTTTCTATAAAATATTTTACAAGATAATTTTTTTATTAACAAGCTCATAAATATTAGATCTGGTCATATTTTTCATCTTGCAAAGTAAACAATATTCAAATAATAAGGTCGTTTCGAGAGTCTGCATTATATAGAAATAAATGTTTACACTGTAAGGTATAATAACTATATATTATTTATAAAACGAAAATTGTTTCAATGTCATGTATTATCCAATCCATTACGATTCAATCAAATTACGATTTTTAATTATCTTAAGTTATATTGGGTTACTTAATTTTTTAATTTGCTCTAATTTAGATTAACATTAAGAAAGTAGATATTAGTGTTATTTTCGAGTTTTCGTGTAGTTAAGATTAACTACAGAATATAAAAGTATAAAAAATGGATGACGTGGATTTCCCGAATACGCCAGTCAATATGCCCGGAGTAAACGATTTCTTCAAGTAATTTCTTATGTTCCTTTCATACAACTTTCAAGTCAATGAACGTGACATATTACATGCGACCACTCAAACACGAGCCCACTAGAAAAATAATTGGACGCAATTGTTAAATTGTGCATTTCCTAATAAAGAGGCACTCATTCTCTCTCTCTCTCTCTCTCTCTCTCTCTCTCTCTCTCTCTTTCCCTCCGCTCTTGCCTCATACCTTTTAGTTCTTTTGTGGGTGAATTCACGATTTATGCGGAATGGATTGAAACTAATATAAAATAGTATACGAGCTAAATACTAAGAAAAACAATTTCATTTAATTCGTTTTATTAACTCTATTATATATGTGACTGTGAAATAAAAATGAAAAGTGTTTATATGATTATTATTAAACAATTAGTTTGATAAAACAAAAAATATTTATAAATAAATGAAGTTTTAAAGTTTCACCTAAGAAAATATGTTCTTTTTCTTTTATAAGTGGGTTTTTAACTTCAGTAACTTGAGTAAGAATTTCCTATTTTTTCATAACTAATTCACGATATAAAATGCTTAAGGATTATCCATTCGATTTATTATAATGCATTAGTATCAAAGTTTTAGTGTAGAATTTTATTTAAGATTTATTTAATAAATTTAATAGTATAATTAATATATTTATTGGAGCTTATTTTGTTTATAAAATTTTTTTATATTTGCTTTAAAATTAAATGCTAAAGTTAAAACAACATTACATAAATGTATCCGAACACTAAGTAAATGAAAATCGAATGCTTTTTAACGTAATTTTGGCTTGTATAGATCTTGCCTTTTCATTTTGAGAGTTTTGAGCACTTGGCCGGAGATTATGATTGTGTTTCCACTAAAAGAACGCGTGAGAGTATCGAATTATGTTCTGCTTTGAAATTACAACCGTTGACAAATGTAGTCATTTATCACGTTTGACCGTATTCTTTCGCTTGCAAACCGGTGATCATCCAATTTAATAAAGGGACTTTAAATGGATAGGAAGCTCGAAAAATTTTAGTTTTCTCGATTGTATTCAACTTACATTTTGTTTTCACTTCAATTTATTTCTTAAGCACTCAATTTTCACTATTCGCTTCCTTAAATATAAAGCTTATAATAATACACTTAAATAAATACAATAACGTAGAGTATTATGATGATAATTTGAAATTTATTTTTTTTAATTTAAATGCAAAATTATTTCTTACAATTATTACTCTGTATATGCTTGTACGAAACCACAGTTTATAGTATGGTTTATTGATCCTTATGTTGCAACTACTGGTTCACTTTATAAGTAATACTACATTTAAATTTAAAGGTTTTCATTATTACAATTTATTCATACATTAAGATCAAATCTTTATTTTGTCGATTAAAAATGTATAAAGGAACATACTGAAAATTTACAGTCATGCACGGAAAAAGTTCTATAATTTTTACGTAATGACGTTCGCTTAGTGAAGATATATAAGATACGTAATTATTATATTTATATACATATGTACAGTAAGTCACTCGTTATTTCTTCAAATTTGTTTACAGATAAAAAGAAATGAATGAGAATTTTTATGCACAAAAGAATATCTAAAGTATACATTTCTTTGTTCAAAATTTGTCAAGTCTACTGCAGAGGGAACGAATATTATTTTATGTCGTTTTAAAATGAAAGGTGTTTCATTGAATACTTAAAAAAATGAAATGTCCATTAAGTTATTAAAACAATTGCATAATTTTTATTGTAACATTTTCTCTTCGTATATTATAAGGATTTGATTTTCAAACGTATTTATTGTACTAAAAGTCATTTTAGAATAGATTTTTTCTTTGTTATAAAGAAATTATGCAACGATATGAGACTAGAATTTTTCGTCGTGATTAATGATGATGAAACTAGTGATTTATTTAAAGCAACTTGAAAATAAAAATCATAACTTAATTGATTTAATGACTTAATTATTTCATGGGGAATTAAATGTTCTATTAGCGTTGATAATTTGATTAGTTCAACTATACGAACCTTTTTTAAATGAAAAAAACATTTAGAAATGTAATTTGGTAATGTAATAATATAATATACACATTTGTAAATATACGATAAATAAATAATTAAGCTAATGAAAAATGAATGAAAAATGCAGCATTTAAGCCTTTTTTCATTATTAAAAAAAGGCAAGGAGAAGAAAATAGAAAGTAAAAACTATAAGTATCCGATGTATAATTTTAAATAGACTCAAATAATAACTGATAAATATGCTAATTTACAGGCCAAGTTAATTAACTCCTTAAAGGCTGATATAATACTTGATTGAACGAAACAGACCATCTATTGCTAGAATGAAAGTATTAAGTATGGTAGCGGCTTATTAATAATAACGAAAGTAAAAAAATCAAAAATATATAAGAATATATGCAAGGTACGCATGTACGCATGATTATACGTGACACGTATAAGAAAAGAATAATGAGCAAGAGTCATCGGATTCCATTTCCAATATCTGTCGAAGTACAGATGAGATTCTTTTAATGCTTGGAATAATTTGTAAGAGTTGGTGTAATTCAGCAGAAAAACAATAGTTGCGCCATTACGTCATGACGGATTAAGCTACACTCATTAAAAATGGCTCTTTTTCTCTCTTTGGCAAAAGTTTTTTGAGAGATGCGGTGGATGGTCGCATTTCTCGTGAAGAGCCGATAATCAGACGCGCCTTACAGAATGTCGAGCAAGTGGCTGGTTTTTCTATTAAACTACGTATACGGGATCTTTGCAGACGGATATCCTGGCCTCCTGGAGGATTCGAAGTCTCGGTCCCAGAGGCACCCCCATCTTTTGCAATCTGTCTTCGCTCAAGTACGGTAGCTCCACCATTCCCACTCTCTCTTTCTCGAAGGCATTCGCATACTTCTGTAAATGGTCATTGAAAGAAGTTGTGACAATTAATAATACGTTTGTTACTATTGACTAGTTTTTGAATTTTTGAAGAATTAATATATTCCAAAATTCATATATTTAATACTCGAGCATCATCGAACAGTAGGAAATACAGTTGCTCGATAGATTTTTTTATTAAAAAAGAACAGAAGACAATAGTTAACTCGTTCTTTTGTTATTGGATTTATCGAGAAATGAAAAAACGGAATCATACAGTAAATATATAAAAATATAATTGTAGGTGGAATTAATTTACTTTGCTATCGAGGAAATTTACTATTGTATTTGAGGGTGATTGAAAAAAAGAAATGTAAATTATTTTCAAACGATTGTCCGTTGAAAAATTAAAATCGCTTTCTTATTAGAATGCGCACGCATTATGCATATTTCGTAATTTTGCAGTTTCGCTATAAAAAAAGATGAAGTAATTCTGGTAAAATATCGTACTTCATAGCCAAGTTCTCGAAGAAAGAGTCTGATCAGTGGCGGCTCCGTCCCGAAAAACTTGGTTAGTTTTTTAACTCGAGATGGATTTGAGAGCGCCGGTAACTCAGAATCCTTAATTACTGGTTGAGATTGAGATCGTACCATTGCCATATTCGTTTGGGTTCGAAGCGCTGCTATTTCGCCTCTAATATTTTCCATTTCCTAATACAATTGTACTCATGAAAGTGAATATTATTGCAAAAAAGTTTTATTATCAGTTATTTATTGTTAATTTTTATTTTATTTCATTTTTTTTAGTTTTATGTGGTTTTGTACACCTTGGTATTAAATTATTATGAGGAGGCATCGTGATTTTATACCTGTATCATTAAATGTTGCGTTCTCATTTCCGAACTTAAGTGAGCCACTGAGCGTGCAAGTGTAACCACATGAGATTCTAGTCGCTGAAAACGCTTATTAATACTCTACAAAAAAATAAACGGTATATTAATATAATTAATTTGTAATTAGAAAATAATATGAACATTAAAAATCTTACTATATCGACCAGTAAATGCCTTTTATTTTTTACTCTGAGATACTAAAATTAATCGATAAATAAATTAATAGTAATTCATAAATATGTCAACTAAGCTAAAACCTTATGAGCGTTTGGAAATTAATTCCTTTGAATATGAAATCATCTATGATTTATCATATCATTTTTTACAATTTGTAAATTAAATTTTCAATACTCTTTTGCTTGATTCAATTGCGGAATCAGCAGAGTTGCTCTATCAATATAAAACGTGCTTATAACTCCAAATGATCAATTTGTATTAAGCTACTTACTTTAATATCTTTAACTTTCTTCATTCTATCTTCGACATTATGGGATCGTCTTTTGTCATGATGGCGTATTATAGGCCTCGATGAAACCGATGAAGTTGGTAATGATGATACTGAGCCGTAACTTGCTAAACCACGTGCTCTCCTTCTCTTTTTCGTACTACCACCGAGAAGTTTCAAAACCTAAAAAATATGACAGGGTACTTGATAAAACTTTTTTTAGTTTTTAAAAATAAAATTTCAATTTAATTATCTTCATTCAAATTCAGTTACTAAATTTCACGTTTTGTATACGCACTTATTACGCAAGATGTTGTCACATTAAGCTCAATTTTAGTTAAGCTTTAAATTTATTTTAAATAATATTTAACTTGATATTATAGTCTATATAAATAATTATATATATAGTATATGTAATTTTTCTGAATTATACAGTTGTATATGAAAATCATTAAAATAATAATAATAATAATAAATAGATACATTGATTTATTTACATACTTCACTGTACATATTTTCAAGGCCTTCGAGTTGTTTCCTGATAGTTCGAGCATCATTTGTACTTAAATCTGAATCGCTTCTATCTAACATTGAATCCAAATCGAGTGCAGTTGTCGTTGATGTTAATTCGCCAGCTTCGAAACCAAAAACTTTTTATAATGAATGCAACATTTGTTAATTAATATCAAGCCTTATTATTTAATAATGGTTGATTTTTTATAATCTTGTGTTTTAAGAAATGGTCGAATTACGTACTTTTATTTGATAATTTGCTTATAAAGGCTGGACACATGATATTAGTTTTTTATTTCCAAGTAATTATAGAATTTAATGTTTTCTATGTGAAAGATGTTTTAATGTTTTTTTAGAATTTAATATTCACTAGTAACTTACGATGACTAAATTTTTTGGTAGATTCCTTTTTTGGACTAAGTACACCACGATGTTTGATGCTACTTGGATAATTTCTCTTTTCAGAGCCTTTTACATATTCTTCATAATTCGGTTTGATCCCGTAAGGCAAACTGTAATCGATAATACAATTGTCTTATTGTTACTGGTGACTATTGAAATTTTCGTCATTATATGGTTTAATTTAATTATTAAATTTCTTTATCTGTGACTCTAAACATTATTCTAAACGTTATAAAATTGGTCGACAAAAAACAATAAAAAACATGTAAAGGTAAAGAAGGTTTTACTTATACATTTATTATAACAAAATTAAAATTATCAAACTATTTTTAATATTCTATACATCATTTTTTTAAATAACTTTGAATGATAAAAATTTTCTTTTAATATTACTTTAATGATAAAATAAGTAAAATTAGTGTTACATTTTTTATAAAAACATTTAAGATAAGACACTCTCACACCCACCATCGTGTACGCACGTGCATTTCTGTACACATATTTGATCGAAGATATAAAATTCGTATTACTGTTTATAGAAAATTCATTGCCAATAAATTATATAAATATTTATCCAAATTATTAAAAAAAGTTTTAATTTTCATTGGACAATATTGTTGATTACGAAATTTCAAAATTTTCAAACAAATTTTCTTTTCTTCCATTTAACTCACTATATTTCTTATCCAACAAACAACGAAAATTGTCCTTTCATATCAACGATATAATAAAAGCAGCAATTTTACTCAATTTTTCCTTTTAATTTTATGATATATATCCTCTTAAAACACAGTTTTTAAAGAAGATACGATAATTGCGTTAACAATTTAATATAAAGTGTTGGAGGCATATCGATAAGTTTTTGATAAGAAACTGTAAAGTTTAATTTAAAAAATCTTAAAATTGTTTTCTACGGAACATATTTAATTTTGTTTTCGTTTCAGAAAAAGTGAAAATGAGAAATGAATGTAAATCTGCAAATTCAAATATGTATTTACAACTAGACGTAAATAGTTGGTAAACTAAAAGTAAATAGTAAACATTCGTTCTTAAAGATGACTCTTACCTCGTTGAAAATCGTTTTCTGGAAGTCCTCGGACTCTCCTGGGGCGTGAGCGGAGGTAGCGGTGGCGTTACAGAGGAAACGCTCTCCGAGAAAGTTGAGTGCATTACTGGTGTTGTATCTTTTGGTTCTAAAATACTTCGTAATTCCGACTCGACAATGTCAACCCATTCTGCATCTTGTACTGCAATGTACATATAATAAGTCATAAAATCACTTAGGCTTTTAATAGTATGGACGATTGAGATAGGTTGATTTTTTGTTCTCTAAACAATTATTTCCAATACACTCTTTATTATCCGTTATTTAATTTGAAAAGCTGATTTAGTCGAAACTTTGTAAAAAATGAAAACAGAAATTAATCCAATTTTACGAATTTTTAAAGTGTTTTCTATGCCTATATGTTTTATATTTGTGTTAGTTATTAAAAGCGGTTTCATAGAGCCTAACCTTGTCCGTGATTTGAGTCTTCGGCTGGTAATCTTCTTCCACTAGAATAAACAGCGGATCCTCTACCAGAATCGACATTAGAAGAACTTTGTCCAGTTTTATCATAATCCGAACCAGATCCTTGATGCTGTATTTTTAATTTTCCTATGCCGTGTTCTAAACCATCTTTCCGCTGAGAAATTCCGGATTCTTTATTATTCGAATTATATGATGAAACGGGCTCTCTTTTTGTAGCATTTGATTCTTCCATTCCCATTGACGATTTTTTAATATTATCTACTGTTTGTGATTTTTCATCCCACTTTTGAGCATCTATTTTGGCAACATTTTTATGCGTCATTCTCGGATCCTGACAAATTTCAATTTCACTTTTCTTACGAAGTTCTTCAATACGTTTTTGAATTGATATTCCTATTGATTCCTGTCCATCCGGAGCTCGATCTCTTTGATAGTCTTTTTGCGAAGATCTAGTTTCTTCCGTGCGAATGCCGAAACTAGTTGCAGGTCTACTGTCTTCTGCAGTAGTTCGTCTTGAGCTATTTCTACTGAAGTGATCTATTTGAGGTTCTTCCACTGAAATTTCGTACTTCTCTTTGTTATCTACATATTCTGATGTACGATTTACTAGGGTCGGATTGGTCCCTTCTGCACAATTATTATCAGTTTTCCCTTCGTCATATGACAACTGTGGCTGTGAAAGGGCTTTTTCTATCCCTTTTCCTGAATTTCTTCTTTGAAACTCGTTGTCTTGGTGAGTGACATTATCATTCCTAGAATATATTTGAGGTGTACCAAATCTGTTTGTTCTATTTTGATTGTAATGGTAATATACTTCTTGACTAGGAATTCTGAGATCTTGCGTTAGTTGTCTCGATGTGCTGGGCAAATCGATTTGTGATCTTGACATTGATTGCCTATTTTGTTGATAATGTTGGTAATTTATTGCCGGCCCATTGCCATTATTAAAATGCGGGTGTTGATTTCGCAATGCATTTTGTGGATTAGGCAAGCCAACCGAATTTTGTTGTTGTTGCTGTTGAATCTGTTGTATCAGTTGACGTTGATGCATATTTTGGGTGTGCTGTTGGGCCAAACGAGGGTTCAGATGATGCTGGTTTTGATGAATCAGTTGCTGTGTGCTCTGACAATTTGGACCGCTATTTTGTATCATTCCAGATGTTTGCTGTGATTGTTGCATCGACTGTTTTATTTGCATTGTCACTTGATTCTATAAAAATATTAATAACGCAATCAAAATATAAAACAAGTTTGATTAATTATTACGTACTTGATTATGATTAGGCGCTTGAAGTGGAGTCTGATGTATCACTTGATTTATCATTCCACCGGGACTTTGTACAATATAATCTCTGTTTGAATTTTGTACAGCAGTCGTGGATTGGGCAAACGGAGCAATTTGTGTTTGATGAACTGTCTGTATACCGCCAGGTGGTGTATGGTGCGTTACATGGAGTTGAGCGCCTTGGCCACTAGGTAATGCTGGTTGATGTTGATTAGAAGATTGCAGTTGTCCAGGAAGAGGAACGTTTTGTTGGCTACCTTGATAATTATATGAGGGACCATACTGACCTATTGAATTATTGAATGCAATATCAAGTGATTTAATCATTGAAAAAAGTTTACGATTTATAGTATTGGTGTTTACCATAGCTATTTTTCGAATACTGTTGCATGCTGATCGAAAGATCTTGATTTCGTGATGTAGCGTATGAAGAGTCTTGTCTTTTGGTCTCGCCTTCATTGATACTTCTACTCGATTTTCTTAGATCCTCCGTTACATTGTTTAAACTTGCTTCAGATTCGGGATCAACATCTTTTCTATTAGGACCAAATCGACTAGATATCATATCCTTGATTGTATGATATGTTCTGGATAATGATTTTGTTTTTTCCTCATCTAATTTTATAGATTTACTCGTAGAAACTCCACTCGATGCACTAAAATGTTTCAAAACTTTTACAAATTAATATTTTATCGCCAATTTTAAAACGAACTTACGAGTAGTTTTCAGACGTCTGGAAAGATTTGCCTCGCGCATCCAATTTTAATTCTTGCATTTGAGTTGCCTAGTGTAAATATAAAGTATTATATTAAAGAAAAGTAACAAACAGAAACTCATTAGCAATTCGATCCAAGTCATTTAACTTGCACATAACCAAGGGCGAGCATCGACGTGCATCGAAGCATTTAATCAAATAATGTAAATTTTTATATTAATATTAATTAAAATATTAAAAATAAAATAATTGCAAAGGTATAGAAATATATTAGTTTTAAATATAAATATTGTATATGATGATTCTATATAAGATATTTAAAATGATTTAGTAAGAGTATATATTTAAGTTTTATCAAATATGTATTTTTGTTTATTAAAAATAGGATTGATAATAACATTCAAACAAAATGTTTTTCTTTATATTAATGTCTATGCAAATATATGTCAACGAGTACAAATTTAAATAAAGATTAAGTATAGTTAAAGTTAATAGAATTTAAAAGAAAATAAATACTGCAATAGCTATTTAATAAAGTATTTAAATGATGATTGCAAGTATTAAAGTATTATCATTAATTGATAAAAGTGTTATGTTGCGGTTGCAAATCAATTAAATGTATCAAATGGTCTTTCAGGATGATATTTTTCAATTAATTTATAATGCATTTGCTAAATAAAATTGTAAGGAATCGTTTAAGATTCAACAGAAGCTTACTCATACTTTTTATAAATGAATTATAAAATTAACGATATTTATTAAAAATTAATTTAATTTTAAATTAATGTACAGGATAGAATGTATAGATATAAAAATAAATATATATATATATATATATATATATATATATATATACATATATATATACATACGAATGTTCTTCGATATTGAATGTCTTTCGATGTAGTGAGAGGATGCGTGTGCACAGAATAAGAAGACTCACGATCAGACTTTGTCAGCAAATGAAGGCGGATAAAATAAATAAAGGTATAAATAAATAAAAATTTTTTTAAATACGATATGTTATTTTATGACAGTGAACATTTATAGAATTTGAATAGGTAAATTCGCAGCTGATTTGCTAATATTTATATGTAGTCAATCTGCTTAATTCAAAGATGTGTGTGTGTGTGTGTGTGTCTCTGAAGCATATATTAAAATTTTGTTTGCTTTTATTATCACAAATACTTTTAAAGATATATAACCTTAGATTTGTTTTTATGCAAAGTATGTTAAACATAAAATTGATAGTCATTTATTATCATTTATTTTCAGTGATATCTGTATATTTAAGGCACCGAAGAGGAGAATCCTTTTTCGTTAAAATTGTTCGCGAAAAAATTCTTTTCATATTTTTATAATGACGATATCAAACCCAGAATACTTAATACCAACATTAATTTGAGTTCAATATTGTTAATTTTACTTTTCATATTTACCTCGGTTTTTTAGAAGAAACAAATAACTTTTGTGAGTTCGAATGTTCATATAGAAATTCATTTTAATATTCCCAATGGAATATTTTAAAAATCATTTTATATTTTTTCTTTGAACTTGATATAGAAACTCGTTTATGTTTTATAGACAAACATTTAGTGAAATTGATTTGTAATTCTTTTTTTTGAACTTCAAAATAACATTCTTTAAAATATAAATTTTAATATGACGGTAATTAATAATAAAATCGTTGCTTATAATTTTTAGTTTTTCTGTGAATATTTTGAAAAGCTATTCAAACAATTGTGAGTGATTATTGCACTGAAAATTTGTTTATATTAACTTAAAGGTCATGCAGGTGTTAGAAAAAAATGCGAGATCGCAGAAAGAGAAAAGTAGCCCCGTACCACATCTTTCCTTACAATCTAGTTAGCCTGATTTTCCAAAATTGAATATAGCTTACCTCGTGTACCCAAGCTTGTTGTTTAATTGGCGCATCAGGCGCTATTGCTACTTTTCCAGAAGTTTTTTGTTTATACTCGTGCAAAATAGGAATCTTGGAATTCTTTTCACCAAGAGATAATACTACTTCTCGCTCGATCTATAAAATAATTGTACATTCGTCAAAATGTTTACACCTGCTAATATCAATAATTAACGTTATATAAGATTCAATAAAATTTACTTATATATATATATATAGTGAAAGGTGATTTTAATGTTTATTTTTTAAATTTTTCTAAAACTCTATTTTTATTTTATATTTAAACACAATAGACTATTTTTATTGTTTTATATTAACTTGAGTATGGTTATATTAATGTTGACTTGTTTAACATTTATAAGTAGTACGGTACTAAGTTAAATGATATAAATATTTATAATATGGTTACGCATGCTCTATCCTATTTAACAATCAAACTAAAATTAATCTATTAAGCGTGAAAGTTTTATTAGAAATGAATTTCAACTATTTAGAGGCGAGTGTAGGAACGCATATACACTAATTTAAGAATCATATGTAAATGAAAAATTAAAATTCAATATTTTAGATAAAAAATTACGATATTTTAAATTATACATTAAAATATACGTTATATAGATAAATTTAATTATACATGAATTTATAGACCTTTGGATATCTATAGATTATACAGTCAAATGTAAAATAATAATGAAATGTATAAATCTTACATTTTCTAACAGTATATTTTTAATTGAAAAAGTTAAATGAATTATTAAATTAAATAAATGATAAATAAATATATTAAATGAACGTATTAAATGAAGACCAATAAAAAGTATGTTCGTTTTGATGAATTTTAATAATATTAATAATAAAATTTTATGATTCTATCATGCGAGTCAGGAATAATATTAATTTAGTTATTTTGCATATGTAATTAATAAAAACGCTACTTGGCATATATAAGTAGTAAAAAAACTCATAAATTTAATAGATATATTCATATATATAATTGCATACAAAATATCCTTTACAATAATAAATATCTTTTATGGATTTGCTAATTGTCATATGCTTATGTCATAAATTCAATTAATCAAATATTTGCAATTAGTGTTCTCCTAAATAATTGAATATTGTAATGATTAAAATATATTACCAGACAAGTATTTTTAATATTGATTAACATATGATTTTAATCAACCAAACAATAAATAAAATTGTTATAAGTTCATAAAATACCATACAATGTTATAAATTATATCGTGTAATAAATAAGTATATAGTATCTTTTAATTGAAAATAAAATTTTAGTAAACTTAAAATTAAAAGCACAGAATTATGTTTGAACATAACTGTTACATGGTTTAGAAAAAGCCATTCAGCTAAAAATTACACAATTTAAATTAAAAACAGTTAAGATTGTAGTTAGTTTTTGTTTAACGGTCATTTCTTTTTAAAAAGTATTCGAATTTAAACCCGCAAAAATATAATTAAATTTCTAGATAATTTATTTTTAGATTATTATTAATTTTCTTTTCTTTTGTAATGTCTCTTTATAATATAAGAATTTAATACATTCACTATTATTCGTAATTTTAATAAGTATATCTATAATTAATTATATTAATGGTTTATTTATTTTGGAGATCATATCTAATTATTAAAATTTTCACTATTTATGTAATATATATCCGTATAATCAAAATTATACTTCATTTCTTAAAATTAAAATCAAATAATGTTCCAAAATTTTTAAATTTAATTGACTTTATGTTGTATAATTGCCATAATAGTAATTGCTATTATTATTATTTTGATGTATAAATAACAAAAGCTTTATTGTTTTTGTTTGGTATTGTTTTCTAAAAAATAAACTTAAATATTTTATATTAGCGTATATTTGTATATCAGCATATCAACTTCGTTAATGCATTTGATTTAATTTTTCATATTATCGATCTGGTTCTGTGAACTAGATTGCTTGTGTAGCCTATATTTTTATATAAGCTATATTTATATATACCTATATGCATATAGCCTAATGGGCTTGTGTAGCCCATTTTTGAAAGGAAGCTAATAATTAAGCGATCAATCAAATGAGTTATATATTTGATTGAAATGACGTTACATAATACATAACGAATATCTGCTGAATAGCTGCCCGATTTATATTGAAAAAAAGTTTCTAAAAATAATTTGTTTATTTTTTATGAGTTTTGTGATAAAAATATTAAATAGTTTGAAGAATTGTGAAAAAACAATGTATCACGTGAAAAATTGCCAATATTTGTTCAGTACTTCATGTTGATGCACAAAATCCGAATTTGCGTAATAGGAAAGCTTAGTAACGATATTATTTATGAGAGCGAAAGAATATGCGGCACGAAAGCTAGTCAACCCTCAAAATTTATCAATCCTTCAAGTTCCTTTAAAATACGCATTTGGATCTTCCTCGTTCTATCATCATTTGTAAGCTCTTTTAAACTCATATGTAGTGAACGCGCGTTATATGTTGTACACTGGAAACTGTTACAAGAGCATAATTTCTGGACAATAAAGTGTGAGAGAAAACGAAGACTTCTCGAAGCTACGGAGAAAAGTAGCGAGCTAAAATGAGAGAAAAGATATATTAAGATAGCGAGCAAGAAGTGGCGATGTAGAAGATACAGGCTCGTTCAAATTGTAATACGGCGCGCGCTCGCGAGCTACTTCCGGTAAACGGTACACACGCGTCCAAGCTGTGCTCAGTACTTTATGTGTTCCGTCTAGCGAAGACCTTTGTTTGCCTCTGAGAAATTTCCCATCGGGAGCAGCCGTGTAAGATGGTAGAAGTAACAGCAGCGGCACCACTACTTCCACCATCAGCGTCGCCATCAGCTGCCGTACGACCAACTGAATCGTGTAAAACCGACGCCTCTTTCCCTCACTTCGTTAAGACGAAGCTATTTGCGCCACTGATACCGCAAATAAATACTCATACGCGTACGTGTATCGGGAAAATATCTCAATGCGGCTCGAAGCACATAACTTTCACTAGCTCCGATAGCTGCCACCTTTTCACGTAGTCGAGTTGAAATTGTCCTTCAGCCCAGTCGGCTCAATAAGGTCACTCCACATGGATTTGCCGGCTCAAAAACTCGTCTTTCTTTATTAGTTTAAATTAATTATGTCGCGGGGCTATTCCTCCCGTAGTCGAGCCATGCGCCCGCAGTTGTAAGGAGAAAGTTGCTGATGCGTGTAAAGGCAGCGAGGTGAGCGCATCGGACCGTCGGCTCTTGATTTTTATTAATCTTTCGCGCCTTTTCAGAATAGTACAATTACAGCGTGCTTTATTAGATTTCAAATTTTTACTTCTTGAATGGATATATGTATATATATGGTTTTTTGTTCCAATTTATTACACTGAAATTCTAGTAAACTTCTATATGGTCATATGAACATTATTGAAATTTTTTGTGTGTATTGTTTGTTTCGAAAATTTATTTAAAAATATGAATGTTTTTGAGTCAAGAATACTTCTTGTATTCTCTTAAATTCTTACGTACTTTGTAATAATTAATAATGAATAATAATTCTGAGCATATTGTAAAGTCAAGGAAATAGGAGATTTTAAAGCAATATTTTTTTATCTTGGATTTTAATTACAACCATAAAATGTACTTTTGATCGATTTTATCTGAATAATCACCGTTCATAAATAATTAAATGTATGAATTTATAGCTATAAATGCAATGTTAGCGCCAGAGTATATTTATAACGTGAAATTTAATGAATGATGAATAGGTAATTCGTTATTATTATTTTGATTATAATGCTTTAACTTATTTTATAATTCATGATAATAAAAAGAGGAAACATTATTAATTACAAGTTTAAACGACTTTAGTTGTATGCAGTATGACATTTATAAATATCACAATACATAATGATAAATATTGTACAATAATTAATTCATTCGTTATTAATATCATTACTTTAGCGTTACGAAGATACGAGCATCTCGAACTACTATTTATAAATATAAAAAGATATCAATTTAAAAAAAACTTGTACGTTTAAATTCATGATTACTAAATGTTTAATTGAATTATGAACTAATACTACACAATATATCGATAATTAAGTGTATTATAAATTATTCATCTTTTCAACAGCTATCATTGTTGTCTTTACGTTCATGAAGTTTTTATTATATACTTAATTACTATTTTGATTAAACACTTTATTTATATTTTTATTAAACACTTTTTTATTTATAAAATTTAATTAGAAACATAAAAAATTGCTCGCAAATAAATTTTTATTTATGTGAACATTCTTTAAGCTTAAAATATTTTCATCACAATCTCATAATCATAAAAGGTAATTTTAATTTTTTAGATTTTATATTTGTCAACATAGTTATAATAAATCTCTTATTTTATTATTCATATAAACAAATTTTGAGATATATTTAAAATAAAATAAACATGAATGTGTATAATATAAACTAGATTTTTAATATGATGTAGCATCTAATTATATTAATCAATATGAGCAAATTTGTAAGATTATATCACAAATACTAAAAAAATTCTAATCCTTTTAATAAAATTTTCTATTTTTCTATTTATAAGAGTGTTATAAAATTATTTATAAAAACATTTTAATTGTGGCTATTATTTAAAATATTAGAAATATTAATAAAAATTTTAAATTTAATAAAAATATGTGTATTTCTAAATAGTTTTGAAAAACTGTTTTTATAAAAAAATAAGAAAAATTACTTATCAATTATATTTAAATATTTTTGTATATTTAATAATTATTACTATCAAGTACATGATATTCGTTCTATGATTTGGTATATAGTTATTTCCTAATTTGTTAAACTTTTCCAATAACTCTTCATGATTTTTCTTAATTTTGGAAAAATTAACGCATAATTATTGGTGACTATGAATATACAATTTAATTTTATCAAAAGATTTAATATTAATATTTTGGTTTATAAATATTTGGTTTCATTTATAAATTATTCATTTACTTGTACTCGTATATTAATTTCAAGTAAAACATAGTAAAAGAAATCAAAGAATAATTAATTTTTGGTATCGTTTTTTTTCTTCACATAAAAAAGTTCATTAAAAAAGAATTGTATTAAAAAATCATTGTATTCAAAGACATTCATGCTATATGATTATTCATATTTTGTGTAACAACAACAATAGCAAGAACTGCAACAACCATAATAACAACAACAATAAGAACAACAACAACAACAACAACAATAATAATAATAACAATAGCAACAACAGCGCTGGCGATAGGAATAACAGCAAGAACAACATAAACAGCAATAATATCAAGTTTAAAGAAATTATTCGTTGTATGAATGAAAACGATTTGTTCAAATTTTATATGATTAATTCTTGATAATCATTATTAATTATGATTGCATTAGCTGTATCCTTATTTTTAATGTTTCAAGTTAATGAAAAATATGAGGAATCAATTTTCTTAAATAGCACTTATAACAAATCAATTCTAGTTCTGACTGTTTAAATCCACTAATTATATGAAATATTAAGTTATTATAATTGAATAAATAAAGCATTTTTATAAAATATAATATATGTAATATAATAAATAATATAATGTAATTTTATCTAATATAAGTAATTATATAAAATATTAAATTAATTATAATTAATTGTTAAACAAATCTTTATAAAATTTGATTAAATATATTATAATTCTCCAATTCAATTCGTTACATTAGTTCATAGTTATAATAATTAAGTGAGTATAATGCGCGCTATTGAATTTTTACAGTTTTATAATTACATTACAATTAACGAATGCAATTGGTTATATTAGTTCACAGTTCTTCTGATTAAGGAAGTATAATGTATAGTGTTTCAATTTTTATAATTTGCTAAATGGACGAATGAATTTATTTACGTTCCCTGAAGTAAACAAAAATAGATGACTGTGTTAGAATGATTTATTACCGGAGCTTTTTATACGAATAAAGGCATTTCCATAGAAATGTCTCTTTTATATTATCAATGGAAGGATATGGTACCATAACAATTCGGTAATAGCAAATTTCAAGTTTGAGGCACGTTCTTTTCGTTTAAATTCTTATTTTCTATCTATCGTTAGATTATTTAAGCAAATTATTAAATACACCGAGATAAATATTAATATTTTCAATTCAATTAAATTTAACTTGATTATGTGTTAGTGGTTAGAAGCTTGATAATCGATGTTATTCAACCACCTTTCAATGTTGTAACCGTTCAAAAGTAATATATTTACATATTTACAACCTAAGATATCTACGTACACCATTTATAATTATTGCAAGTGTTTAACCTTTTGTCATTGGACATAATTTTGTATACTTGCTCGCACATCTCACCATTACCTATAAATTAGACCGATAAAATTAGATTTCAAATTTTTATATTCTAAGTATTTCAACCGATAATATACAAATCACCGTTAAATCAATGATAGTGATGACGAAATAAAAGTTTGACGAAGGGAAATTCGACGATAAGTATTCACGGCCTTCATTACCAAGTTATCATTTTCAGTTTTTTAAATTTTTATAAAACTATTGCGGCTCGTCAGAATTTCCCTCTATATAACTATTACGAGTGCCGATGCCTAATAGCTTAAGCACCGATACCCTGATAAATGTCGCTCTAGCAAAACAATGTTAGAATGCACCTGGACTCGATGCAATTTCGCTTATTATTTATATTATGCTCGATGACAAGCAGGAACAAAGTTTTACAACTCGCTAGTCCGTGTCCCGGGTGGTCATTCACGCGCACTGTTAAAGCCCATTATCGAAGGAGAAATTAAAGGACCAGAAGCTGATGCTCTTGTCGCTCTTGGTGACCGCAGCATACGCAGAACGTGGGATAGGGAAAGCCGCGACATACAACCCGTTCCGACCTGTACAGTCGACACTTCGATACTTTCCTCGAATGCGCAGTCTGCGAATTACCGGAAACTTGCTGCTGTGCGTCTGCAGGCTGGCCGATTGCTGCTGGAGCTGCTGATGCGTCGTCTGCTCGTCGCCGTAGAGCGGGGGCATCCTGTAGTCCGGAGCAAAAGCGTCCTTGTTGTTGGGTGTTCTCTGCTTCATCCAAACGCACGTTTCGGCCACAGCGAATGTGCCCTGGCTGCCCTCTTGTTGCTGTTGTTGCTGTTGTTGCTGTTGTTGCACTTGTTGATACTGATATTGTTTAGGGCGTGATTGTTGTTCGAGTTCCGTATCACTGGGCGGCGGTTTTGATGGCGGAGGCGGCGGAATTGGTGAAGCTGATTTACATGGATTATCCTCATCTAAAACAATTGTAACTCTGTCGATTAGAATTATGGATTTCCAGTTGCGTTCACTTATGAATTTGGAATAGAAAGTAGAGTGTCCGCGTTTTAAGTATACTAGGATGTTGTTAACGCTTTGATATAATCGATTAGGATCTGTAATCAGTGAATTGATCACTATAAATTACTGATTCATTAATATTCAAATTGCAGAATTTATTACGAAGGAGGATGTTTATTTGCGCTCGAGTGCTTTTGTAAATGCAACATTCATTTATCGAATCATAATATCGTGGCAAAATTAATTGCTTTTCTAAATCTGTGGATTTTGCAAGTGAACTGCATTTTAGAACTTATATTTTAAACTATATTTTTCAAAATTGATGCCTTCTTTCATTTATGACTTAAAATTGAATTTGTATTTTTATAGGTACTTGTATTTCTTGTAAAGCTCTATTTGCATTGCTTTCATATTTGCCGTATACCTAAATACAATGTAAAGCTATTTAATTTTCTTTCTCATATATTTTATAAAAGACAATTATTAATGCAATTAATACACGAAGCATTAATTAGTTACTGTGAGCATAACATTATGATTCAATTGAAGATCTTTATTTCCCGATCTAAAGGAAAAGTAATACCTATTAAGTCACTTATTATTACTTGGTTGTCTTAAATGGTTATTTTGGTACAGGACTTGCAATTTAAAGATATATAAACTTACTCTAGACCGCGAAAAATTACAACGAAGACAAACAAGCTAACCAAACAGATTTTAAAAGCACTTAACATACATTGGCGCGAGCGTGCGCAGATGCACTTTTATATATGCTAATACTTTTCGAGGTATTATAATATTCTATGTATTTCAAGAATCATGTTAAGGCAGAATAATATAACCAGACAGTATGCTTTAATTCGAATGTTTTGAAGATAATCCTGTACAACTAAAGGTCTTTCAAATTTAATGATCACTATCAAATGCAAAATTAAATGAAATAGCTTTTTGGAACTTAATAATATTATTAAGTCGGGATTTTAGTGAATTTCGTTAAAAATGAATTTGATGCATTCTGTCGTAGTTGATTGAGATCAAATGGTGTTCTTTTAGAAGGTTTAAAAGATTGCCAACCCATAATAATGAAATGCAAAATTTTTAAACATGTGGGAGTAAGACACATACTTATATTATGGCCGTGTAATTTTCAGTATTTCAATAATAATTTAGTATACTGGTATTCAAAATTTAATTATATAAATTGAATTATTCTTTACATTTTTGTATTTCTAAATATATGTGATTCGTTTAATATATAATTTTACTCCGTGTAATCGCATTTGATAATTCTACGTAATTATAAAGAGATCTTTATGAAATATTTATAAATTTAAGTTCAGCAACAAATTATGAATTAAATCTATAATAATATTATTCTTATCTAAATACGAATAAATATAAAGGATGTTATTTTCATTAAATGTAATTAAATAAAATATTTTTAATTCTCTATTATATAAAGATTTTGTTAAAACTAAAATATTCATTAAACAATATACAAATATTTGTTTACAAAACAAAATCTATCGGCACTGTTAACTTTGGAGATTGAAGCAGCTAAGCTTAAATTACTAATTTTTCATATTAATAATTTACATACATGCAGTTACAAAATGTCAAGCCTTTTTACTAAGTTCTCATAGACTTTTTATTTATTTTTTAAAAAGTTAAAATTCATATTTTATATTATTTATCGGTGAATATAATACATTACATATAAATTCATTTATAATTATTTCACTATCCATGTTAATATTTTAATTAACGAGTGAAATATTACTAATAATTACTTGATTTATAAGTGATACTTATTATTACAATAATAATCTTATTATTTAATCTATTTTATAAATGACAATTTTTATGGCTTGTATAATTGCTCTGTAAAATATATTTAAATTTTCTAGCATGAGAAGACATGCATACAATATTTTCGCTACGCGATTATTGGTAAAATATAATACTCGAGTCATCGATCAGTTACCTTATCTCGGAAGTAAATCGAACTATACAATTTTAAGATAATTTGCTTATTATGAAAAACTGGGACACAGTATAGAAGTGAAATATTAATATTTTAGTGTGTGAATTGAAATGACATTTTTGTTTTAATTATGAGTCAGATAGACTTTTTAATAATAATAATAATAATAATAACAACGTTAATGGTATCTATTAAGTGAAGAATAGTGAACTTGAAATGCTTCGTATATTTTGAGATTTGAGCATTTGTAAATAATGAAATTTGCCTCCTGAAAAAATACTGTACTATATATTTGTCCTAATTGTTTAAGAGTCCAAACTTTTTAACCCGAGTGCAAACGTTCTATTCACAAAAGTAGCACGAAGAAATAAAGGTATTAAAAATTTGTAGCCTAGTAGAGACAGCATGATAAAGGAAGTTGTTCTTTTGCGATTGGTCACACTCACTGTGATAATCATGCGAAGGTGAAATCAGGAAGATCGAGAGATAACAGTTTTTCGCATATGCATGCACCCACGCACGCACTAGGAACTACCTTGAATAATTTGATTCTGTCGTCTCAGTCGATTCTCTTGTTTGACCCTGCGTACGGTTGTGGCCATATCAGTCGTAATAAGGACGTTCTTAATGGTTACCCACGGATACTACGGCAGCCTCGTATCCCTTTTATCCCATCTTAAACGCCACTTCGATTCGAGGTAAAATAATGCCGCGTGTGCGTGTGTGAAAAAAGAGATGGACGCGGTAGGGACGGAGGAACGGACACTACTGTTGTCTTAGAGGCGGCCCGAGCGTATTGAAAGTCTCGGACTTTCCGTTGAAGCAGCCTTGGGTTCCGCCGTTCTGACTTCGCTTCCGGCTTCGTCCCACCGAGCGCGAAGGAATCGTTACAGGCTGAAAGACACTTCATAGTATGGATAATGCGTACTCGAAGAAAGTTCGTGCGTTGCGCTCGGCGTATCGAGCTGCAACAATGAGAGTCAGAACAGTTCTTGCTTATGGCGCTCCGCAGACTTTTTCAAGCAGGCTCCTCGATCGGAAGAGCGGCCGATGAATGCCTTCGTTACTACAACTTCCGATGCTCTCCATAAGTTCATTGCTGATGCGTACATCCAAGTTTCAGTGAAGGTTCGAGCGATTAATTTTTCTTTGAGAGTCTATTGAATTGTTCCGGAAAAGCAATTGATTATCGATAAATTATTAATTTACCAGTTGAAAATGATAGTTTATGAGATCAAAAGTTGCATTATAGAACTCTGTCTTCTCTGTTTTTCTCGTTAAAAATAAAAGATAAGTTTAGAATAGTAATTTCTTGTACGAGGGCATGCGTGTGCATGAGAGCTATGCGCGCATATTTATGTAGAAAACATTACGTTAATCAGAGGTGCATCATAGTAAACAGACTCACACTATTCTAGAATGAAAAATAATTATATATATATACTTTATAAAGTTCCTTAGATATAAAGATATTATTTTATAACGTATTTATTTTTAGTATTATCTACGCTTGACTCGTTCAAGAATTAAAATATTTAAGTGTATACGTCGGAATTTATTTTCACGAACTTTGTGGATATTACATTAAGTAGATAAAAATTAAGATAAAATATTAAGTAAAATAGTAAATGTTAATTCACATATTTTTATTAATAATTTATATATAATTTTTATATTACACATAATTTTTATGCATACTTTTATGGATATGTTAAGATCTAGTTTTTATTTTTCGAACTGAACTTATTTTAACCGAAGGTTGTAAAATGAATTAAAAAACTAAATAAATGGAATCAACTATATATTTGTAAGAAAAAGAAATATCAATTTTAATATTACTTTTAACATTTAATTTATCTTTTAACAGTAAAATTTTAATTATAAAATTAATTTCAAGACTTTTAAGGGAATTTTATATCATTTCAATGTATGAATCTTTAAAATGTTAAGTAAATGTAAGTATAATACATTTTCTTACTCAATCTAATTATAATTTTTTATGTTCATTATATATGTTTGTATATCTAATGTTCATAAATATCCCAATATATTTGAATAAAAATTTATAATTTTTTATTACTATATTTAATACTTGCAATTATAAAATATAATTATAAGTTTTCGTATAATTACGGAACTTCCAAAATTTTATAAAAAATTGAACTTGATTATGAATTATGAGATTAGAAGGAATGACGTCGATAAAATTGTCAGAAATCTAAATTATTGATCTCGCCTCGAAGTATTTAATAACTATTTAGCCACTGAGATGGTAATCAATTTGATAGGAAATAACTATTAGAATTATTTTAGGATGGAAATATGTATTATATGTATGGTTGTGTGTTGTATGCTGTAGATGCAACGCGACAGTTATTCTGTTTGTAGGTAAATAATAATTAAACAGTACTTAAGTTTTACACCAAAGAATGTATTAAAATTTTTCACATATTTCAGAAATATATAACGCATTGATTGAAAATAAAAGCAATATCAAATTATTTTTATGTTATTAAAAAAATAAGGCAATAATGAATTTTAGCAGTGACATTTGTATAACTGTATTCGCACAGTTGGCATATATAGTTATGTATGAATAGAACGCAAAAAAGGAAGGAAGGGATAATTGTTTACATAAAAGTTGGTCTCGGTTCTTCTGTTAGTTATGATTAGGAAGATGCCTATCGTTTTGTGTTTGCCTTCATATTTGTATTTCGGTGGAGCAAACAGATTGAGCGAACAAGTGCGTGCTACACATTACGCTACATATTATTTCACTAAAAAAGAAATAAATATTGTCGATTGAAAGCAATGCGAAATGAAATTTCTTTCCTCGCTTAAGGTTAGTTAATGTATGGCAAGCCTACCTATATAGACAATAGTCTATAATGTAAGCAATCGTTCGACGTCCAAGTAATGTGAGATCAGTCAGTCGTAGAATTCGCAATAAGGATATCACAATCTCACGCTCTCCCGGAATGACAAAGAATTTACCTCCTAATTAATAGACTGTACATTGAGTATTATAAATACATGTGCTCAATGTTGTGCTCAATACGAATATAGTGCCGTGTAGATGGAAGATCTTTCATAGGGATTACCATTGAAGTTAGATTTCACCACTTCGGACGAATGCTATGATCCCCGAATGTTTCAAATATCATCGCATTTCGAGCTCTATCGTATATATGAATCTTCGCATTTCTGCATCTGCACATCTCCACGCTTCCATATCTTTAAAAGTCAGTAAGGTCACGGGCGAGCTGTCAAGCTATACACATTATCACTTCTAATTCAGAGGGCCGAAGGTGGCTTAGCCAAGGATATGAGCAATCGAGCAATCGGTTAACGGCTCGGCAACACTTCTCGGACACGGAGTTCACTTGACTAAGCTACTGTTCGCTGGTTTACCTCGGTGGATGCAAAACAGGCTGCAACTCGACTACTCGTAATCACGCGCTTTTTGCCGCCTCGAGTTGAACTCGTTCTATTACTTCCCGACCCGTGTCGTGCCTGGCGCGGCTTCCAACATTCGCGTCGTGGGATTGGCGGGGGGGGGGGGGCTCATCTGCAGTTGCGCTCGTTTTGTTCCAGCCTCGGTCTAGCAGATGACGACTCGCTATGTCTTCTCTTACGCTTACGAATGAGACGAAGTTCGGATGTACTCTACTCGAGAATTTGAGGAACATTTGGCGATTGAGGAATCCGATACAAGCACAGGAGATGGCGTTGCATTAATTTTCGTCGCATTATAACACGCGGTGATGTTATATCCAACTCGGAGCATTAAATTAATTAAATAATCGATTATGACTGTGCGCTCTGTTCGTGAATCTCCAACTGCCAAAGTAGAGAAATAAATAAATGCGAGAGTGTAGTAAGCCTGCATCTCCTATTTATGTTATTGAAATCGTCTAGTTATTTTTCTCATTCTCTTAGCATTACATTAGTTCACTGAAAGCTCATATGTTTTTCAAGTAATTGGGTAATATTTATATTACGCTACATATTCTATGGAGTTTTTGAACTCGTTTAAACGATAATCTTTATTGGTTTATTAAAGCAAATATAATTAGTTTGAAGCTGATCTTAGTAAATATTTGTATACTTGCGCAATCTAGCCATTATTTCTTATTTGTAAAAATTGACGAAATGTAAAGTGGTTGACATAAACAAGTTGAAACTGTGCACCATCTAACATTAAAATACCTTTTCGGCCCTAATCGATCGTATAATTTATAGTGAGAATCTATTATTTATTTTTCATATTTCAAAAGACAAATCAAAATAAAGAGGAAGAATGCATTTTCAAAGATAATGACAAATAACGAATGATATTTAAGTAACTTATAAATAATTCCTTTACTTATATGATCATAATTATTAAATTAATATTTATAAATGCTTATCATACAATCTTTATAGTAAAGTTATACATATACAAACTATCGTTTTTACATTTCAGGCAAGTAAGGAAATTATTAATTGATGATTAATTATCGATTTATTCTTAAGTAAATACTCTTTATTTGAATGGTAACTGCGCATACTTTAGCGATGATTAAGTATTTACAATATTAGTTATGGACTTGAGTAAAGTTAATTGAGTTCTACTCTCACCGTTGTATCACTTCTTAAGCGTGTAAGTAACTAAATGAAATTTATCACTATGAAAAAATATGGAATTTTGCAGATATATGATAAATTGGTTATTAATAAATTTACTTTAGATTTCGTGACATATGATAATATGTAATTAATTTATGATCGATTTTGCATGCTGAACAACATTACTACAATATTTTCAGTAAGATTTGCACTGTAAAGATTGACAGACATTCACATTTATAATATTAATAACCTGGGTTTACCTATTATAATAATTATTTGAATATACGTATATATTTAAGTTTTATAAGCAAATATTTGCTCCTAATCCTCTTAATTGAAACGAATTCTTATTAAGTAATTTGATTACAATGAAATAAATATCTATATTATCAAAAATATTGAGTTGATATACTAACTATATTTTCCACTTAATATACATTTAATTAATTTTCGTTTATTAGAGCGATTATTAGAATATTTTTAGGTAGGAATATACAAATGAATATTCATAAAAAAAATCTATGTATCGCAGTAATTATAATTTTGTTACTTAGAAACTTAAGTAGAATAGAAAGAAATATATTTTATATTAATCTACTGTAACATCAAATGAGGATTTTTGTAGTTCACAAAGAATGCAATTATACGTAAAAATATACGTATGCATTTGAAAAAGAAACAAAATATTACGATTGTGATATTTTTCAGCACAATTTGTTTATTCATGAGCATTCATAGTTCATAGTTTTATGAATAAATATAACTTTAATTAAAAATTCATGATTTAATGATTAATTTGCTTTAACTAAGACAGATTGATTTATAAAAATAAGATTATTTTAAGAGTAAGAATAATTATTATTGGATATGAAAAATGGTAATTAATATTTAATAAATATAATACAGATTACGGCAATAAATAAATATTACTGAATATATATCTGTGTTTTTAAGTTAAGTAGATTTTTAATAGACTTCATTATGAGTTTTAATTTTTAATTTTTTGGATATTTGAATATTATTTGTTGATTCTTCAAATATATTACACTCATCACTTATAATAGATATCAATTAATTAGAGTCGAAAAAATAAATTATAACAACAATTAAAAAATATAATAAATATTCAACAATTTATGTTATAGACTTTAAAAGCCATGTATTAATAATTTAATTCTATAATTGTTGTAAATTCTGAAATCATTTAGTTATTAAAGTATGTACTTATAAAAATTGAATTATAATAATACACAAAGCTATTTTTATTGTAATATTTCAACGATGTAGAAGATGCCTTGATCTATTAACAAAAGATATTAGTGAAAAAAAATTTTTAAAGTTTCTTCTATACACACGTTCAACTATTATTTTACTAAATATTTCTAAATATTTTAACGACATATACTTAATGAGTGAAGTATGTGAATAAAAAATATATGAAGCTTATTGAAGTAATTTTTTTGACATATATTTTGTCAATATCTTATGTTAAACTATGAAAGAAAAAAATGAATGTATTATTTATTATTTTAACGTGCAACAAGTTCCCTTGATTTTTGTAGATTTATAAAAATTAAAGCAAATTAAATAAAGTTTCATAAAAGTTGATTTAAGATTGTTTGATAATCAAAATCTAAAAATGTCCTTTTAATATTTTATCGTGTTATAATTAAACAAATTTTGCTAGAAATGTATTCAAGATTTGAATTAATAATTGTTTACTAGTTTAAATGATTTTACTAACATTTAAATTTTAAAAATTGAATAGATAAACTATGAAATAAATCTGATATTTTATATTATAAATATTTTACTTATTCTTGAATTTATTCTTGTATATTCTTAAATACGAATATATTCTTGAAAATTTATGTTCGAGTACTTTAAAAATATAAGTGCAAATACGTTGAATTGCAAATAAGTGGAAAACAGATGATAAAAATAGAGTTGTTTTTGTATTTCAAAGGATATTCTAGCTTGAAAGTTAACGTTTTACTTTCAGTTAATAAAATGTTACATTTTTTTTCCTAATTTTAATAATAAAATTTAATTATTTTGCTCACTAGTATGGACGTAAAGATTTTGCATTTGTATATTCTACTTTTTGTAAAGAATAATTTTATTGTTCTGCGCATAAATAATATCTAATTCATAGATATAATTCTATAATCTGTTTAAATAAATGTGAATGTAAAATAAATCAGTGCAAGTCTATTGGTAGGTCATATAATGTAAATTTATTATATCGCCTACTTGGCATTGAATAACATTTTGTAGTTTTCGTTAGCAAGTCGAGGTACGCTGGGCTTAAAAATCTGGAAAGTATTATGGATCGAATCGTCATCTGGCATTGCCTGTAAATGTTCGCATTGTACAAGCGAAGAAGCCGAAATAACGGAAGTTGATGGCCAGATAAGAAATTGAGAGGATAGTACCAAAGTTATTTCCTTGATGACGATAATTTGTGATTCGAGTAGAAATCCGGCTTGAAAAGCCCGTGTGAAGCTCTGGGAAATTGATGCTTAGTCGAGCGCAATTTGGAATGACGCGGGATGCGACGCTTACCGGTCACGACGTTCGACACGTGTTATCTTTTGGGCTCAAATGAACATACGAACGCACTCGTGCGTGCGCCTCTTGTTTTTTATGAGTGGCTCAAAGGGGGAGTGAGTAGGTATTGTGGCAGTGGGCCGATTTGTTTGGATCCGAAACGTTCAAAATGCTTGCAACGGTGGGAACGCTTGTCTGGACTGCGTGTCACGGGCACTGATGATGCCCCTCTCACTCACTCTCTGTCTCTCTCTCTCTCTCCCTTCCTCACTCTCTCTCTCTCTCTCTCTCTCTCTCTCTCTCTCTCTCTCTCTCTCTTTCACACTTTTCGCTCGCTCACACACAAACTCTTCCAGATATGCCGCTAAGTAGAACGAGTCTTGCTTTTTCTCTTGATCCAACATTGCATTTGCTTGTTCTTTCGATTTCTCATTCTTGTATAAAGAAATTAATTTCCACGAAGCGCAAATCAGTCCTAGGAACGTGCATATTCACATTGTCAATTTTTGTCCTTGTCTAGATTTCTTTATTAAGAATTATACGTTTTAATTGCTGTCTATTTATACCGTAACTTTATTACTGACTGTATCATTTTTTAAGAAGGAAATTTTTCGAATCTTGAAAATACTTTTTAGTACAGCATATTAATGGGACAATAAATTTTTTTCTTATAAACTCGGTATTTTCATTTAACAACAATAGTATTTATTTTTCAAATATTCTTATCATTAACTCATATCAAATTTCTAAATATTTTTGACAATAAATGTATTTTAAATGTAAAAAATAATGCAATAGCTTTACAAAATCTACGTTTTAAAATCATTAATATGTTGTTATATGGCCTAGTGGACATTCATAAAAGATGGTTAGTTTATTACTTTGAGTTTTAAAATCAAATATATATATATATACATATGCTATGTAAGTTGCATGAAATATTTTGAGGATACAAAAAATAATGTAGGTTATTCTATTATTTTTCTATGCCTTTACGTAAGTCAAAGTACAAAAATGCAGGGAAGATGCCGTGATCCTTATGTTCGAACGACTAGAAATGATGCAGTTTGGGTATCCCTCGGATTGTTACGTGTGTTGAACAAGATTAAAGTGCTACGTCTTATTTCGATTTTCAGTCGGCTTATCGCATATGTAAGATTTATTTGAATACCTTTCTCCAAATTGACGTTATCGTCTCGAATTATCATAATATATACACTTTACGGGATAATAAAGGAATAAAAGAACAAACCAGTTTTGAAGCGGTTGTCGATATTAAAACAGAGAAAAAGTAAAAGAGAAAAAGTTGGTAACCCGCACGATGTGAGGCGGGAGAATTAGTGTAAGCCGAACGTTGATTCATTTGCTTCAAACAGAATACTTTAATTAGCATTTCCGGAAGAGCTTTAATCGTATATTCTAAAGTCGATCACGTTGAGATGAATTACCAAAGTGTATTTGAAAAGTGATCACTACTAATTGAAGACGTGCTGGGCGTATTTCTCGACCAAACACAGGGGGGGGGGGGGGGGGGGGGGGGCGGGGGGGGGGGGGGGGGGGGGGGGGGGGAGGAGGGCGGGCGGGCTGGCTGGCTCGCGCGGGGGAGAGGGAGAGGCAAGGGGTGGCGTACAGCACACATACGGCAGACCTTCAAGCTCTTCGAGCGTTCCCTTACTCTACTCCTTGTCATCTTCTCTTTATCTTTTTCGACCTCGCGTTCCCCTTTATCGCCTGGTCCCTCGTCTGTTGACGAAAACCCCGCTGCTGCCTCATTTCTGCCTCAACTCTGATCAAGAACGTAGGTGTCTGGAGCCGCAAGGTCTCCAGTCTCCAAAGAACCGGTGGCTTTACACAGACGCACCTCAATGTACTCAAAGCAATGCCAATGCCAATTCCGACGCACTCAGACGCATTTAAACGCATTCCAAGGCTTACCTGGTGCTTGGAATGATGCTCGAAGACTTATAGCGCGCGTCCTCACATCGCTATCCTCCCTACTGCTTGGTAATGTCTCGTAATGTGGGAAGACTCGCTGATCAAGTATTCACGAAATTCGGCGGTCGACGGTGGAGCTGCACTAGGTACTGGGTGTACTGTGGTGCGGGGCAAGGCGGCCGGTGGCGCGCGCACACGGCACCGGGAGATGAAGAGCGCGCACTCTTCGCTCCGAGCAAGAGTCCCTTCCTGAGGCCCGCGAGTCCGGGATCGACATCGGGCCCGGCGTGCCGGAGGGAGGTCGAGGGCCAGGATAGGCCGAGGCAAGCTCCTTGCGCGTCATTGGTCGAGAGCGTGGCTCGCGTTGCGCGTGTTTGCTCCTCTTCATTTCTCCCGTGCGTGCCACCAGGCTTGGCTGATGCGAGCTGGCAGAGCTCTGTCCTATCGACTCGGCTCAAGTATTTCTCCGTGGAATGCCGAATCATGAATTTTTCCTTTTTTCCTTTCCGCCTATGTACGCGACTCGTATTCTTGGGGAGCCTCGGATGGCACTCGACGGCAAGGTGCGAACCGCGCAAGTATAAGAGATGATTTTTATCAAAGTACCGCGTCGTGTACTTTCTCACCTCGGAGCATCGAGCGAAGTGAAAATCAATTTTTTTTCCAGATCTCAATACATCATCTGGCTAAATGCATGAAAAGCTCCTCCGCTCTTAAGATCCGATGATCTCGGTCGCATGGTGATCTTTACTTTAGATTAGGCTTGAGTTATTGTTATAATTATTTAGAAAAGTTTAGATTCTAATTTGAAAATAGTGCATTTTAAATTAATTTGAACTTTTCCTTAGGCATTTTAATAGTCGGATAAAATATGGTGTTCTGAAAAACTATTGTCGTAGCAATCTTGAAATTTTTTTTGTTTTTGTTTTTTTTTTTCCAATCAATCATTCATTATCATAATATTCAAAGTAATAAAAGAATCGGGAGACAAACCAGTTTCGAGGAAGTTGTCAATATTAATGTAAAAAGTGAAAAAGTAAGAACACCAAGCTGGATATATTAAAATTAATGCCAAATATAATCTTACCGTTTTATACTCCAAAGTTATTTCAGATACTGACAGTATGCAATAAATACGATCCATTTCTTTTATTAGATCTTTCTTTCTTATAATTAGATATTACACAAATAAAATTAATCGTACATTTACTCAAAGTAATTTATATAGAAATTTTTCATAAAAAAAAAGTTTCATAAAATTGTAAAATTTAATATAAAAAGTCATAATTGTTATTTTCACTTAATAAATTTATTATTATTCTTTTTTGGAGCATTTTTTATGCAATTTCGAAATTTTGGATTTCTTTGATTGAATTACATTAAAGATGAGAAGATAGTATATTCTCTAAATATTCCTTCTCATTATAATTAATTTTTACTGTCGTCTATTAATTATATTTGAAAACTATGAATTACTGTAAAATCAATATCATACTAAATTGCTTTTGTCAATGGCTATCAATTTTTCTACAAGTTTGATAGTTTATTGAATTAATAATAATAACAAAAGATTCAATATTTTAGTAATGATCAGTTAAATATAAATGCAAAACAAGCAATGATTCATTAAGGAGAAAACCATTATATTCGTGTGCAATTGATTAATTCGATAAAGATATTGTCTAATATAGTTTTAGATAGTGTAATTAAATTTTTTACTTTGTAACATACATACATATATACGTAAACATTTTATGCATATTTTAAAAAATTTGTAATTTTACCTTTTGCTTATTTGGAGTTATTACAGCTTTTGTAGTCTGACGAGTTTTAAAAAGTATAACAATTTCTTTGAAGAACATTACATTTTCCTTATTCATTTTATTATACAAAATTTATATGTTATTACTTGTCATTAATATAAATATTTTTATGATAAATAATTTGATAAATGATATTATTTAATTTTTAATACTTCTATATACGAGTGTAAAAATGTTGGTGTTATTTTTTACTAAAAATAAATTTTAAATATCTTTATACAAGGGTTAAAAACATTTTATTCGTTTAAAAGATTTTAATAATTTGAATTTTTTTGTTAAAAATTTAAAAAGAGATTATTATTTTCTTCTGCTCATGAATTTATAATAAAGCATTTTGAGGGTTTATTTCTTCAATTTAAAGTATAAAATTTGAATACTAAAAATTCAAAGCAATTATACTTATTTTTATAATAGATGTATAATTCCGAATTACAATGATTATGAGAAAAATGGTAGCATTAGTTTGTATATTCTCTTGAATAGCAGTTAAAAATATTATGATGGTACATAAATTTATTAAATGAATGAAATATTGTATATAAATATATATTTTATCTTAATTATATCAGAATAATTATATAAGATACATAAGATTAATTATATAAGAAAACAAATTGAATTATAATAAATAAATTAATAGATGTTGTAATCGATATTTTCTATCTTATGGTTTTTAAAGCAAAATTAAGTGGAAATTTTACGGTGTTGATTTATCAAATTAAAAAATTGAAAGAAAGTGAATAAATATTTTTATACTTCTAAGTAATAATATTGTAATTATTTTAACAGTTTGTATAGCAATGATTAAGTTGAAAGTGATTTCAATATTATACTTACTTGAGTTTAGTTTACAGATCTTTCTAATTCTTTTGCTTTCAACTTTCTAAAAATAAAACAGAAATAAATAATTTTTTATAAATAATTAGCAGATTTAAGTCAAGGATTTTTATAATTTTTAAAATGAAACAGGGAAAGTTATACTAATGAACACTAATTTAATCTTCATTAACATGATTTGTTCATTATTATATGTCAATTATTATTCTTTACGCAAAAGTTTTAATTACAATTAAAATGAAAATTTAATATAATATATTTATTAATTTAAAAAACAAACAGCAAATTTAACAATACATAATAGAAATAATATATTTTTATTTATACAAATAAAGAGATTGGAAATAATAGAATGTAATACTTTATAAAAACATTTGAAGCTATTTTAAAAATGATTTTGAAATTGTAGAAATTATAAGATTCCATTATTCCATATAATGATTATGGTAATTTTTTAAATATTTTGTTTGTATACATATTTATATTATTTAATAGAGAATTTTGTTGATTATAATATTATAAATACGCGATGCAACTATATCTAATGACAAATACGTATTTTGTAGGTTATATTTTAAGGAAAAGGTGTAACCGAATGATCGGAAACCGCGATATCCGGGATGAGAAGCCAAAATCTTTCCGTGAATGTTACTGCTATCTACAAGTTCTATTCTATGTATGTATTTCAAAGTTATATTATATTACATATATATTTTTAAAGCCTATAATGTACAATTTTTTAAAAATCGCGAGAATTTAAGTTTGATATTTTTTTAAAAAACAATTGCTTGGCCAAGAAATAGAAATAATTCTATTATTAATATATGAATTGTAAATATAATATCATAATCATTTTTTTTTATTAAGCTATGGAATATTAACACTGATAAATATGTTCGAACATGTATTTAAGAATTATTTTGAAGTTGAATAATTTTTAAATTTATAAGAGAAGACTTGGTAAGAAATAGTACACGAAGCTTAAAATATTAAGCAAAAAATTAATACAAAATAGAAGACAATCAGTCTTTTTTATATTTCATAATGATTTAAATGATATTTATTGTTTCATATTTTTATTTATAATTTAATTAAATTTAACATTATGTTAGAAAATTGTAATATTAATTAAATTGAATGAAAAATTGTGTTAGCACTATAAATGTTTGTATCTTTTAAGTAATAAAGTCGACAATGGATATATTGCGTATTAATATATTTTATACTTTATATATCCCATCCGATCGATGTAAGTTAGTGTAAATTCCAATATTTTTTTAATAACTGCTTTTTATATGGTAATTGATGTTATTTAGAATATCATATTCGTATAGTAATAGTTTAATGTTACTTTTGGTGTGTGTACAATATATTGTTTTGTAAAAATATACATTCCTATTTTTGTATTACGAATTGCACTTAGTTCACATGAAAAGTTGTATTTTTAAATAAATTGAAAATTACATAAATATGTAGAATATAAGTCACAATAACGATAAAATAATATTTTAATAAATGAAAAGGAAATGATTTCGTGATTTATCTTCCCTTCTTTCAAACATTTATATAATTATTTGGTAATAACTCATAAGCATAAATTATAAGATTCCTTTAAATCATAAGTTTTCAGTCATTTGCTTTTCCCGTCAATTTAGTTTAGTTCACTTTTTAATTTAGTTTTAGTTCTTACTTCCTACTTTAGTTTAGTTTATTTCGTTGAATTAACATATACAAAATTTGCGTAGGCTATTACGATGAAAAAAGCTGCTATATCGGTGAAATTAATTGCGCTATTAGAAACATCTCACTTCGTTTAGGAAAACGAGAAATACGAGTCGCTTATTTTTCTTCTCTGGCCCCTTCGTATTAGCACATTAGTAAAATTACGAAAGAAAAAACCAAAAAATCGAGCCTACGACGCGAAGTAAACACTCACCTCGAGCTGATTGACATTCTTCGTGTGCATTTCCGATAATCCTGATATTGTAGCAATCGACCAAGTGCATCTGAACACGGATGCCTCGCAAGCTTTTCAGCGTAAGAGTTCGAAAAACCGCCGTGAGTAACTGCGCGCGCAAGAACGCCTCGAGCTGAGGAAAGGTGCGATGGGTTGAAGCGGCGCACCAACGCGAACAAGAGGCCCCGAATTTTGCGAGAATCTCTCGGGGCTTTACGTGATGCACATCTATTATAACGACTGTTCCCCCCACCTCCCCCATCCAACTCGCGCTCTCCCACGTTCTCTCTCTCTCTCTCTCTCCCGCTCCTCCCTTCCTCATCCCTCGCTCGCGCGCTCTCGCTCTCTCTCTCACTCTCTCTCTCTCTCCCGCTCCTACCTTCCTCATCCCTCGCTCGCGCGCTCTCGCTATCTCTCTCTCTCTCTCTCTCTCTCTCTCTCTCTCTCTCGCTCTCTCTCTCTTAGAGACAGAAACCTTCGATTACTAAGCAACAGACATCGAGCCTTAATTATATGTCTAGATCACGAGTGCACTACTTCGCTTCCGAAACCCATAGTCTTTTTTCTTAAATATGCGAGGCTAAAGCTGTATGGACTCCTTCGCTAAATCATAATTTCTTTAACTCCTGCTCTGTTCTTAAGTATCCCACTTTTTTCCAGTACCACGGCGCACTTTTAGTCCATTATATTTGCTTATTTTCCCATCTCATTCGTGCAATTCTTACTTAACTCTTGTCTATTTGTTAAAATGCCATACGACACATTTATTTCTCGTTATTACTAGAAAAGGTTTTTCAAGACACGTAAAGTAATAAGTAATAAGACCGTTGATTCGAAAAATTAAATGTTAAATTCTTAGATTTTACGTTTGTTTTTTTATGTCAAATTAATGAACATAGCTCGTATAAATGTTATATTAATTAATATGCTTATTCCGATTCATTTAGATGAACTATTATTCTCATTTTGTTTTTATGATATCAATTTAATGTCGTTACTAAACATTCTTAAAAATAGATATAATTATGTATAATTCATTCTACAAAGTTCACTTCTTATCTTTAAAATTTTTATAATAAAAGACTTGTAACAATTAAAATTTAAAAGTATTATTTTTTTTATTGACAAATTTCTTAATTCATTTAATTAACATTTGATTTAAAAACTTGTAATTCGAACACTTTAAGCAAAAGTATATTTTGTTAAGATTCTCTTTTTATGCGATTTAGTATCTTATAATGACAGTTGTATTTCATATGCTAATTTTACTATATTAAGTTAAAACTTATATCAATATTGAAAAATAAATTGATTATACTTTAATTATGATTTTAATTATTCCACGAAACTAAAAAGATTATCCCACGTATATGATAGTTTGTTCGTCTTGCTTATTATTTGAAATATATTTTTAAGGTTATAAAAGATATTGGTTTTAGAAAAACGTTACTGATAAAAAGCTCATTTAGTTGTAAAACCATTTAGCGAATTCATTTAAATTAAAGTAAATCGATGCGATCATCAAGTTAATTTTGAAAAGAGTATACTATGACATGGAAAGCTTTATGCTAAACATAATTTAAAAGAGAATAAAAATATTAACGATTTGTTCCTTCTTGGATGAAGAAGCACTTGGCACAAGTGTATGTTGTGTATTATGCATTCAGGCGCGGAAGACACTCGCCTTGTAATTTGTGTATTACAAATATGCTTAATATATTCAAGCGAAGCAAGAATAACATGTGTACACTTTATTGTTTATCTTATATTTTATTTATAATTAATTTAAGTACAAAGTTATTTTTGCTATCAAGTTGTTAAAACTGGCTTGTGTAGCTAAAAATATCGAAAACCAATTTTTTCTCACGAGAAATCTTTAAAGTATTGAATTAGAAAAAAAAATTTGTCGTTTCTTATAAAAGTATAAAATGCCTTGTCACTTTGACATAGCATAAAAATAATCTTGTTCGCGAATCATTGGAAAGCTTATTATTTTTTTTACTCTCGTTCTTCAATAATTGTCCGATTACATATTATACTTAATATACTATTATAGTAGAATTATGCAATTATAATCTTCAAAAATAATAATCAAGTGTTAAAAATATATTATTATAGAGAAGAATATGGATGAAAAATATTAAAATACACGTTACAAGATATTTCGATTTTATTATATTAATTTTATATAAAACAGAAGCTATCGACACTACAATTATAAATGTCAATATTTTCAAGAAAATATTTATTTTTAATATATTCTTAACTATATAATTTAATTCACCCTCATTCAGTATGGTCAACATTAAATTCTTTCTCTATATTTCATAGAAGCAGCAATATTGGGTTAGTTACTATATGCCTGTATATTTAGAATAAGATAACCAATGCAAAATATCGTGATTGCAAAAGAAGCATAGTACCTAATTTTTAAATTAATTTTATCTATAGAAAAATATCTTAAGAATAAACAAAGTAACATCTTAATTAGTATAACTACATCAGTTAAGCATAAAATAATCATACTTTCTTGTTTATATTGTATTAAAAAAAAAAAATTATTCATGCAAATAGAAATACTTGTTCTATATATAAATGTTTTTCTTTTTATAATGAACATGTACAGTATACCTATAGACATGAATTCATTATTCAATACTAATTGAATGTGGGTTGATCACATTACATTCAATATTTTTATACTGATTAATTGGTGAATAATTAAATGAATTAAAACAATTATAGCAGAGACATATCGGAATCAAGAAATAAATAAAAAAATATAAAATATAAATTGTATTGTTAAAAAATAAGTTGTAATTAAAAGTATTGTTAGAATGATATTGAAAAATCGGAAGAGAAAGAGAAAGAAAGGACCAATCAAGTACGAAAACTCGAGAAAGACTGAATGAGAGAGCAAGAAAAATAATTAGGTTCATTAAAGTGCAAATGAGATAGTTATTGAGTGTAAGAGTTTAAAACATAAGTTTCACTAGGATCTAAAATGGAAATGCCTTTTAAAATGCGGAACAGTAGATAATTTGGATGTACATACGTTGGATGTTTTTGTTTATAAATTGGAATAAATAAAATCGTTAAATTTTAAGATAAATAAAATGAAAGATAACTATAATTCCCGGAATATTATTCATCTTCGTACAGTATATGTTTGTGTAGTTTCAGCACATTCTATACAAATGAATTATATATCGTAAGTTTCATTGCACGGTCTAATTTCATTTTTCATCGGCATCATTATTAAATTCTTTTATAGTAAAGAGCATGTTCGAGATTATGTTTGACATCGGAGCTCTCTCCTTTAATATTTCCATGATTGGAAGTGTTTATCTAATGCGTGTGATCATGATCGACAAAACTTGTAAATAGTAATTCGCTTGAATGTCATTGTAAACAAATTTGTCAACTATGTACTTTACCTTCCCTTTCTTTTAATTCTTACCTTGATAATCTAAACATTCTGTACTTAAACCCAACAATCAAAATCAATAGAACATTGGAAAATTACTAACTGACTATACCCCTTCTTAAAGAAAAAAACATACGGACAATACGACAGTTATTATTGTACTTGGTTGTTTTATAAGTACATAATATTAAACGAGGCAAAGCTGCAGTTTATACTGTAATTCTCTTACAGTAAGTACAAGAGAACATTAATCGTATTGCATCGACGGTCATTGAACAACGGACAGATGAATAATATATTCTACGTGAATTTAAATATATTTATTTACAATACAACTCATTTAAATAGCGCGCAATCACTAAGCACATATATCTGACAAAGAAACTCGTCTCATCAAGCAGTGGACAGTTTAATAACTAATACATGTATTATTTATTAATACGTATTTATTATATAAAAATACAATTTATTATAGATTTATTAACAATCCGAGTCACTAAGAAGCAGCAAGATAGAAGATATATA